>BMAW01055611.1:756590-783896 GCA_019974015.1 Nephila pilipes
GCTATTATTACATATATATATATATATATATAATATAATATATATATATATATATATATTTAACAATTATTCTTCTAAATTTTTTTTATTTAGTTATGAACTAGTTTTCTTGGATGACATTGTTTATATTGATTTTCTTACATTTTTAAATTTTGTATTTAATTAGTTTTGTCTTTTAAGATTTCTTTTAATAAACTTCCTATTTTATAAGTTTTTATTTTATTTTTCATTAACAATTTTTAATTTATTTTTTTTATTTAATAATAATTTTTCATTTCAATATTCCATGCAAGTTGTACGAGCCTTTGAGAATTGATTGATTGGTTTGTTCTAGAGTTTAGTGATGGCATTTTGACAACGGTTAAAAATTGTTGTATTTGACGTGAAAAGGTTTTGTCGCGGGCTTCTAAGCTATTTGGACTCCTATTTTATGCTTTTTCAAGTTTTCATATGACTTGAAATATAGCATCAATGGGTTTTTTTACAAGTGAGTAAATATTTATTCTAAATCTAAATTGTTTCTGAATTGTAAATTCCCCAATTTGTGTTCATTTTTTTTTTTTTTTTTGTACACCATGTTTTTAATTTTCATACACGTGGTGTATTGTAGAGGAAAAATTTGATCTTTTTGTTTTATCTTTTGAGTTTTCAATAATTTTTTTGCCTTAGTTATTTTAGCTTTTAGTGTTTAAAGATTTATTTAAGCTACTTTTATGTTTTACTTTTTTAATCGATTTAGTTTTCAGATTATTTTCAATTTGTATTTTTAGTTTTAGGGTCCTTTTTTTAATAACATATTTTGTTGAGGTGGATAGCTTGGTCAATAATTTTAGAATGGCCCGGGTTAACAGTCTAAACCCTGTTACAACTGTAAATATATTCTTTTCCATTTTTCTGTTTTTCTAAAAAAAAATTGCCAGTTTTACAATTTTTTTTAAATGTATGCATATATTTGATATTTCTGATTTTTTTTTTTTATTTTTAATGTACTTTCTTTTAAATGAAAATTTTTCTTTTTCAATTAATTTGTTAATATTCAATATATATATATATATATATATATATATATATATATATATATATATATATATATATATACATATAATCATGAAATTGTTGAAAAGGGCTTTTTCCTGCAACAAGTTCAGTGAAAAGGTAGCTCAGTAGAAAGCTGATTCATATGCAAATATCAGCACTATGGCATCAGAAGGGACATTACGGCACGCAAATGCGTGAAATGCGAGCGTTCAGTACCAAAATAACATAAAAGGAAGGGTGAAAGATGTGTATTTCCAGATATTCCCTGCAAGTGAAAATGAAATCGTTCCTTCATTAACGGCTGCAAGAAACCGTCAGTTACAAATGGCAGAATGATCGTAAAGCTTGAACTAGGGCGTAGTTTGACGAGTGTTACACAAGAGTTTGGAATTGACGAAAGTGCAGTTTCAAGAGCTTGGAAAGACTTCCAAATGGCAAGAATAGCTGTAAGAATGGCTAGTTATTGTCGGCCGAAGAAAATAACTACAAGTGATGACCGGTATATTGTTCTGCAGGCAAAAAAAAAAAAAAGACTAGAAACAGACATTGAGCAACACTGATCAGCAGCTGCGTAAGGCAAACCGGACGACAGGTATCATGGTTTATTATGGCCAGACGTCTGCATAAAAATGGTCTCTTCGAACGTCGTCCTGTACGCTACATACCATTAACAGTAGCCTATCGGCAGCAACGTTTACACTGGTGTCAAGAACACAAAGACTGGACATCTCATCAATGGAGTGACGTTCTGTTTATTGATGACAGTCGTTGCAGTGTGAGAAACGATTCTCCGGGCCAGTTGATATGAAGGGAAGTAGAGACACTGTTTCATCCTACTAACATTAAGGAAAGAGAACATTGGGATGGTCCTGGAGTGCTTGTATGGGGAGGCATTATATTTAATAGACTTACAGAGTGCCACATTTTCGAGAATGGTTCACTTACCGGAGATCGTTACTGCGATGAAATTATCCTCCCACATGTGTGGCTGTTCCGAGGTGCCACTGATCCAGATTTTATTTTTGTGGAAAATAATTTACGTCCACACAGGACCTCTTCTGTTGAGGAGCTTCTAGAAAGTGAGGATATCTGTGGAATAGATTAGCCAGGGTGCTCCCCTGTATGATTTAAGTAACATCAAATATGTGTGGAATACTTTGAGGAGACACTTGGAAGCAAGATCGCATTCTACAGAGAACACCAGACAACTGAAACAGATGCTTCTTAAAGAGTGTTAACTCTTACATCAAGAACTGCAGGAAAATTTGATATTGAGTAGGAATAGACGGTATCACGCAACTAATGCAATTAAGAAAGGTCATATCTCTTACTAAAGGAATTTGGTTTGATGTTCTTTCACATAGCCAGACAATGCATTTTTCTCACGTCATTCAATTAATAAAACCCTTTTCCTGATTTATTCCATATTGTATGCGAATTATTTATTTTTGGGGTACTATTCTTTGAGTGCTATATTGTGCCTCTGTAGCGTAAATTTCATGTCACTCAGTTGATTTTCTTAAGAAATTACGGCACAATCGGAAATGTAACTTAAGTTTTGCACACTGTTGATTTAATGAAAATTGCATAACATAAAAGTGTACTTACACATAATTCGAGAGACCAACCCCCCGCTCCGCACATAGTGCACTACGGGTTAAACACAGTGTACTTACACATCAAGGAAAATAAAAAAAAAAAAAATTTGCATAATTTATACAATTTAAAAAAAAAAAAATTGCATAATTTATACAATTTAAAAAAAAAAAAATTTTAAGTTATAAAACTTGGCCTTGTGAGTCAATAGTGGCTTGCAATCTCCTAGGCATTGAGGCAATGAAATTATGTGTGGTATCTAGCAAAATATCTGACCACGCTTACAACAATGCATTTTTCATGGAATATTTGTCTCGGACACCGTATTTTTCAACACTTCTGTCAAGTTCAATGGGTTTCAAATCTGGTGACTGAAGAGGCATATGGAGTTGTGCAGGTTTTCTTAAAGGAGCCATTTTTTCACAATCTTTGCTGTGTGTTTTGGATCATTATCATACTAAAAAATTCACTGGTTTGCAAGCTGTAAATTGTTAACAGATGCCTGCAGGTTATTTTGCAATATCTTCAAGTATTTGAAATGGTACATCATACCTTCATTAAAGGTTAATTTCTCAACACCAGCAGACGATTTTGACCTCCAAACCATAACCCCTTCACCAACATACTTCACTGAAGAAATTTAAACGATAAATTTCAATTCTTTGTTTTGTGCTGCCATATTTTACTTCATAAAGCACTTCCTAAAGCATATTTAATAATGGTAAAAAGGACAGTTTTCTCACAATCAAAATCTTTATGGATATACTTGTATTCCATCAGCAAAGTTCCAAATTTCCCTTTGATTTCCTTTAGATGTAAATGATTTTCTTCACGAAATTTTGCCAACAGATCAGGTGGTTCTTCAAACAGTTTCCGCATTAACACTCTTATTAGTTGTCCTGCAGCAGCAAATTCTATTAATTGTGGAGTAAATAATTTTGGATTTTACCTCATTTTTCTCATCACTTACTAGAGAATCTCGATTCTTCAAAATCTTTGACCGTCCGCTATGAGGATTTTAAAATTACTTCCAGCTTTTTTGGAATTTCTTATCGTAGTTTGGACAGTGGACTGATTTTCTCAATAATTTTTGCAAAATCTCAGAGTAAGATTTTTTTTTTTTTATTTCTTCTTAATGTAATTTTCAAATTCCAAACGTCAAGACAAATTTCCTTTCCACGAGCCATGTTTACTGGAATAGTAACAACACAATTTGCTGAACTACTCAGCATTGAAGTATCTTAACGTTTATTCAAGATTAATAATGATGATGTTTCGTTACTATATAAATAAGAGTGAAATCGTGTGACATTTTACAAATCACTTTCCACATATAAATTATTGTGAGATGAATTTTACAGTTTTTTGAATATTCTGGAAAAGCGATTTGGTTTATTTCAATTACTTTTATAAAATATTGTTCAACTTATAAAAAGCAAAGTTGCCGAGAATTTAATTTTTAAAAAATATTTATATCTTTAAATAAATATTATTTTAATATGTGTATGTTTGTTTTGTGACTGGCTGTATGTGTATGTATGTGTGTATATATATATATATATATATATAACTAATCTTTATAATCTTCCATTATATATTCAGGTTCCTAAGAGCTACGAAGACATGTATCATCATATCCGAGATGAAAAACGGAGGAAATACAGTGGTAAAGGAAACTTTTAAAAATTAGAACAATATTTAATAAAACAGGAAAAAAAAATAATGTTTATATCTGTTTGAGTTAAAGGGACACGGAACTCCAAAAAAAAAAAAGGTACAGGAAACCGGATGCTAAATTTGTAAAGTTAGATTAACACTCCAAAGTCACTTCCTCAGGAAATAAGGATAAATGTATGGCATTTGCTTTCATACTTTGCAGTTTTCTGCTTCTCACTCAATGGGTTGTAGAATCAAGATAATTATCTCCCGTGACTGAATCATTAAGAAGTTTTCTGTTTTATTTATTGTTATGTATTTCTTCTTTTCCCTTCGTATTCTATTCATTATTTCGTTCATTTTCTCTCCCCCCCCCCTTTGTCCTCAAGCGTTCGTTATAACACTCTGCCTTCATTTTAATTTATACGAAATCAAAAGTTAATTACCCAATGAGATAATATAAGTGAAATTATAAATGTGATAATATTATAAAACGATGTTGTGAATATATCAAGAAATTCATTCAAAATGGCTTTGTGTACTTTATGTAAATGTACTTTAAATAATGCACTTTAATGGAAAAAATTTAACACAATGTTCTTCAGAAGCGAAATAAAATTAATTTCCCTTTTTTTAAAATTTTTTTTAAATCTTATTTTTAGCAATTAATTGAATCTGTAAGTAACTATCTAACTTCTAATAAAGCGAAGTTAAAAATTTCGCAAATGCTTTGCACACACACACACACACACATACAGACACACACACATACAGACACACACACATACACACACATACACACACACACATACATACACACATACACGCACACACATACACACATACATATGTATATATATATATATTAAGAGGTAAGGACTAAAAAATAAATGCGTATATTTTATTCTTCTCAGAAATATAGCATTTTTTTAAACATTTAATGAAATTCAATCTTTTTTTTTTACAATTCTACCCGAAACAAATTTGAACAGTAGCAGTTCATAAAAGTGAAATAAAAGCGTTTATTTTAATTTTACACGTTTCACTATTAAGAAGAAAAAATATTATCAGTGTCTATTCTACAGACAATTTACTTTGGTAATGAAAACTTAACACAAAGTAGAAGCTCTAACATTTCTAAAAATTTCACAGGAATGGTAACGGCCATGGATGACGCTATAGGATCCGTTGTGAATGCATTAAAAGACAATGGCTTTTGGGACAACAGTATTTTTGTCTTCACCACTGATGTAAGAATGTTAATTTTTTCCTATTAAAAACTGTTATAATAAAATCTCGTCATTGATGGGCTTTCTTATTTCAGAATGGAGGGCAAACGTTAGCAGGAGGAAACAATTGGCCACTAAGAGGAAATAAAGGAACCCTTTGGGAAGGTGGAACCAGAGCTGTCACATTCGTACGTGGATCGCAATTGAAAAAAAGTTACGTAAATGACAAGTAATTAGTTTTACCATTCATAGTAACATTATTTAGACACCAGTTTTTATGATAATTGAATGATTATAAATGTAACCCACATTTGTTTTAAACATTAACTGTTTTTCAGGCTCTTTCACGCTGTCGACTGGTTTCCTACGTTTTTGCAAATAGCTGGAGCGAAACCTGGTAACTGTTTTCTACATTTTATTCAGGGTTTGTTCTATTAAGTATCAGAACTTCCCACCCCCCAGTCGATGGGAAGGGTTTGTGGTTGGCATAGGATGTGACATAAGATGAGAGAATCGTTTCAGCTGCTTACAAGTCGTTGGAGTGTGTAGATTTTGCCCAAAGTGAATGTGTATTTAATGTTTGCATTGAGAGATAAACTCAACAAATAATCGAACAGCGTTGTACCATCAAATTTTGCGTTAAACTAAACAAATTTCCTCAGGAAACTTTCGATATTGTCCAGGTTGCTTACTGGGAAAAGGCCATGTCTAGAACGCGTGTTTTTGAATGGCACAAGAAATTCAAAGATGAAAGGAGAAATTTCAAAGAAAAACAACGGTTATTGATTTTTTATGACGAGAAAGGTTGGGTCCACAAGCAATTGGTGCCTACAGAATAAACAGTGAACGGTAAATTTTACCCCTTTAAGGATTAGACTCCATCACGTGCGAAGGGAGTTCGCCGCGATACCTAAATTATTTTTCTCGACAATGCGCCCAGTGATATGTTGCTGATTGTGGGGGAGTTACTGGCCAAACACAACATTGTCCCTACTGTCCATATATGGTTCCCACCCATTTTTTTTTTTTCTTTTTTGCTCCGTCCGATCAAAAAACATCTGGACGGACACAGTTTCAGGAGATTAATGGAATTTACGCATCTTCGACGGGATGTCCGAGCAGCCTTGCGTTTGCCGACTTCCAAGGTATAATATAGAAAATAGAAGAAGCGCTTGTAGCGATGCATTGATACAGAAGGGTCATATTTCGAAAACTAATAAATCAATTGTACATATGTCATCAATAAAGTTCCTTTTACGACTTCAGTCCCGATACCTGTTGGACAAACCCTGTATATATCGATAAATTTAGAATTTAAATGCTAATTTTAGAGTATTTTTTAAGATTATTAATTTAATATTAATTTAGAAATAAAAATGAGCGAAACAAAGTGTTTTGTTACAAATAATATCAATTTATTTGATAGTTTCATAATTTTATCATAGAATTCATTCTTGGTATCTGACTGTAAATTGCAAAAAATAATTTCAAAAAATATACATTTTTTAGCAAATCAAAATTACCATATTGAAAAAAGAAAAAGAGAGAAAAAGATGAAAGGTCAAGTTTTTCTGTGATCAGTTTCATCTTTTTCTGCAAATATTTTGATGCCAATGAATCATTGCATTTTTTTCTGATTCGCAAAAAAACACTTTAATTATTTTCGCTAAAAATATTCCAAAAATCTTGTTTTTCATGTCCCATCGGAAAATATATCTTTTATAAATATATCAATAGTTATTTACTGTAGAAAATTTTCAAAAGCCTCTCATAAAAGTAAAGTTAATTAGAATTTCAGAACTGAGATGAATAAATGCCAGGTTAAAAGAAAATAATATGAAAGAGTTAATAATCAACAAAGAAAGGGTACATAGAATAACAGATATTTCCCCTCGTTTTAAATTTAAGTTGATTATTATTATTATTCACTCTTTCGAAATTCCTTAGTTGGATTCAGAACTAGAAAATACGTATGAATTTATCACTAGGTATTCATGATTACATTTAATTTTATATTTTCTCAAAAATCTTTTAAAAAAGATTTTAAAAAGATTTTTTTTAAAAAAAAATTCTTTTATTATTTCATTCCTGATAAAATTAAATTTCTTTTGGCTGTTTTTTCCTAATTGAACGTTGCTTTTTAATACTTCTTAATAAAAAAAAAATAAAAAAAATAAAAAACGTAAGAGAAGATTTTAATCGAATTTACAATTTCTAAGAAAATAAACAGACGAAAAGAGATTCGTGGTAAAATAAATTTAATAGATGAAGATTTTGCAGAAATGAAAAAAAAAAAAAAAAGTTATGTATCCTCCCAAAAATTACAGTAATCGATTTTCCAAATGAGATAAACAATGTCTACTAAAATGGCTTTTGTATCAAAACTTTTAGTATAAAAGTTCTTAACAATTATTATTGCCCTTTTTGAATCAAGAAAAGAAATTCCCATTTTTTTCTCGCATTTAAAGATAGATGATCTACAACGATCTTCTTTGATTTTAGTTTTCTATCTATGTTATAGAAAATAATTAATTTTAATCTGTATTTTGTATATGATATTGCAGTAATACACTCATGACAAAAAGTTTCTTTTGACATTTTTCTAACTCATCGCTAAATGTTTTTCGAAATTTTATTTTAGGATCTCAAAAAATACTTCGGGTTAAATTATCACACCTAAGTCGAGTTATAAGCAAATACAATGCTCAACTATTAATAAGTAGACACCACAATATTCTCTAGTTACCTTGGAGTTATTCATTTGATAGTCACCTTAATATTTGTTAATTCGTATGTGCACCGTATTACACATTAATTTTTTCACATGTGGCTTGATTTGAACATATATCCTCAAAAGAGGAAATTCTACATCGTTATTTTTAAGGGGGGGGGGGGAAACATAAAATAACGTAAAATATTTAATCTCATAGTTAGGATTGTTTAAATGAAAGATGTAATTCCACACACTCTTGTAATATTACGTTTGTTACTCAACGAGCAGACTAGAGATTTTGTTTAAGATGTGTAATTTACGATGTATGTAATTGATTCTTTGAAATATATTGTCTCTGAATATATCCAAGTAGATGTCTATAACGAATACTTTTGTTTATGTATATATGTTAAATAATGCGGTGGGTGCTTAAAATATTTTTACAAAACTTTCCCAAAATGCTCATACAAATATACAAATTTAGTCGTCAGGACACAGTAAAAATTTGTCTTTAGAAACGACTCCTGTATTCAACTTGACCCTTCAACTAAAGCAGACGTGCGTGGTGACATCTGAAGAAGTGTAGAGATCTCTTGTCCTTGATCTTCCACGCTATATAAGTCAATCTGGTGCGCCATTTCCATTGATCGAGCCTACTTTTCAATGAGATAATGTCTTCCCGCATACGATATGACTTTCTGTGAACTGTGATAAAGCTTGCCAGCTAGGTTTCCTGATTTCTCCCACATGGAGTACATAGGAATTTGACAACAACCATCCTAGAATATTTCAGATTTAACGCAACATTTGGAGACAATTTAGCTAGACATTCCACAGAATATCCTCTGGGAACTTTATCAGTCTATGACATGCCGGGTAACAGCTTGCATCCAGACCCGAGGTGAACCAATGACCTTTTGACTTCCTCTCACTTTGTAACGATAGATCTCTAGAATGAATCATCTAACCGTTCTGAAATTGTAGTCGTTTTCTTCTTCTATGCATGTTAATCCTATCCAAGCAGTTTTGTCACCATTGGACCATTCCTTCATCATTGGTTGATTTTAATATCTTAGGGTGTATTTAAACTAAAATAAAATCAAAACACACTGTAAGTTTTTTGTATCTTGTTCTCGATTCTGTTAACGGAAAAATTCCCTAAAATATAATAAGATATGTTTTATTTTATAGACATTTATTCTTTCAAAGAGTTTCAGCTAGGTTTGATGCAGGTGCAATGTATAAAAATTTGTCGATCTTCTCCAACCAGAGTTGATAATTCTCAGACTATATCTCAAACCAAATAAAATGTTACTTTACATTTTCTTTATCCAGCTTGCTGTATGAAAGTATATATTCTTAGATAATGATATTTAAAATCTTAATTTCATCCCTAAGATATATGGATTTTTTTGGAGGTAAACAAGACTATTAAATTCGTGTACTCAAAAAAGTGACATTACCGGAATATATTGCATTCAGTCATTTGGATTATTTAGTTTTCTAAGAAAATTGTTTTCGATATATAATATAATTACTTTTCTAAGAATTATGGTCTCAGTTCCAGGAATTGATGGACTAAGTCAGTGGAATGTCATAAAAGAGGATAGAGAAGCAGTAAGAAATGAAATAGTGTATAACATTTACGATTTGGATTCACCGAGAGCAGCTATTAGGTAATACTTTTAAATAAGAGAAATACTATTAAATTGGGAAAATAATTACAAAAAGGCTTTTAGCTTTCCATAGTCGAACATTTTACTGCCTTGACTTCTTCTATGTAATATGTAATTTTTTTTTTTCTCTTTCTAAAAATCCTGGTTCATTTATTTAAATATAAATTATGAAGTGCTGACTACTTGTTGTCATTTGAAATTCCTTTAAAAACAGGTGTAAATATAATTGTTGTGGTGGTATAATTAGTACAGAAGAATTCTAGAACTTAATAGGAAACGCATTAGAAGCACATTTTTTACATAGCATACACATTCTTTTTACATCTGTAGGCAGATCATTGATTGCTGGAAACGCTCACAAGATTCATTCGAAGATATTTTGTCAATTAAACACACTTGACAAAGAGTAACTCCTTTGATTGAAAAAGCAGTATATTAGTTCATAGAACTTCACAGTTCTGACTATTAATAGATTTACTTGAGAAAGTTACAGGGTACTATGAACATACATCAAACACAAAATTAATTTGATCAGCCCCCAAACACAATTTTAAGGATCACCATTTAAAATTATGTGATAGAGGCATTTCAATCACATAATCATGAATCAAATGATTTATCCGAGTTATTTCCAAGATCTTAACAAAAGGTGATTTGATGTTGTGTCCTGCACTAAATTTATCAAAATTAGACTTTGAAATTTTGTGTTTTCAAATTTTATAAAAGGAAATTATGAAGAACTAGAGAATCGAGTTCTTCAAAAAACCAATTTGGGGAATAACAGGGTGCTGTTATTTATATAATATATGTGGTCCTTTAACGTGACGTACTGTGAAAGTTTGAAGAGAACATTTGAGGTATTAATTCAGGTGCCATCCCTAATCATACTTCGGTTTTGCGATCTCCCTTATCAACAGCCATTTGAAAAGTCCTAGAGCTATGTTAACTCGTTTAAATCTAATTTAAACATTTGTTTGCGTACGTTAGAAAAACGCAGATTGTGATTCGTATCAAAATTATTTTATTTTAGGAATGCCAATTATAAGTTGATTCAAGGATTTCCCGGGAAGCCTTCTGATTGGATAGCTCCGCCAGATGGTTCCCATACAAAAAGTATTCATTGCCGTCTGAAAAAAAATAACTCACTTGAAAATGCAGAGGAATCTTTAAGACTTTATGACTTGAAGAGTAAGTCAAAGTGGTGTTTTTTTTTAAAAAAAAAAAGTTCTTGAAAAACCTAACTGTATTTATGTTCGCTTAATATTGAATTTTCCTTTTATGATATTTCGAAGTGCTACTTGAGTTTTATGGTAAACTAATTGGAATCATATTCTTGCATACTCAAAAGCATATATTTTCTTGTATTATCAGAGAATATGAATAAAACACGCAAACGAGTTCATAAAATTCAAAATGATTAGTTGGCGCAGCATAGCCTGCTTTGGCTCTTGCGCCTTAAAACCCTACACTCACTCACTCACTCAAATGTTTACTTTTGACTAATTCTCCTAAGTATTACATTTAAATTCCTTATTATACAAAAAAAAATATTTTAGAACAAGAGTGTAAAAGAATAACTACATAAATTATTTTAAAAAGTCATGGAATTATAAAAATCATGGCCGATAAATTATAGTTTGTCTATTAAAATATAAAAACTCTCTAAAGTTAGACGTTATTTTGAAAAAGCCTCATTCGCTATTTTACAACTATAATGAGGAACACAAAAATTAACAAAGATTATAGTGTAACGTAAATTAATATCCAAGATTTTCGAAACGTACGTCGAATTATGTCTAAATAAAGTGAGAAAGATAGAGAAAAATAAAGGAAAACTTTTATATTGCTGATAAGTAGCCAGGAATAATAATCTGAATTTTTAGACATATTTAATATATTTCAGTTACAATACACCATAAAATATATATAACTCACAAATTAATACTAAATCACTGTAATCTGACTTGTATAGATAAAATTCTGAAACCTAGAGCATGTTATTACTTTTATTTCCATCTCTGATTGATTAAATATAAAAGCTTGAGTCTTATTTTCATAGAAAAACGTTTAAATTTAATTATTTTTTATAATTCTAATAATTTAAGACAAATGCGACTAAACTTTAATTTAACAATAAATGCTTTCCCCATGTGTTCTAAAATTATCTTTCAATACATCGTATTTGCTGTTAACTTTCAACAGAAAAATTCAAATGCTACAATTCGTATTTTTATTTCTAAATTCGTTTGAGTTTCGTAATGTTATTCGCTCTCTTCAAACAGAAGAGGCTAATGCAACTAAAATTCTCCAAAAAATGAGCCTAATATACAGTGAACACTTTATGAGTGATGGTATTGTGCGTGAATGGAGCAGACAATTTAAAGATGGGCGTACCACCATTCGCGATGAAGGGAAACAAGTATGCATATTTGTTCAAACTTTCAGCAACAGGAAGGTTATAGCTACGGGTTTTGGGAAGCCAAAAGGTGTCTTGCTTGTTGAGTTTATGGAACCAAGGACTGCGACCAATGCAGCTGTTTATTGTCAGATATCATGACGACTGCGAAGAGCCATTCAAAACAAAGGAAGAGGAATGCTGACTTCTGAATATGTCCTCATTCACAATAAAGATCGCTCTCATAGTGCTGTTGTAACCCATCGGCTTCTGGAGCAGTTTAAACGGGATGTGTGTTGATCATCCGGTGTAAAGCTTCGACTGACTTTGCGTCGAGGGATTTTCATCTCTTCCTCGAATTGAAAATCTGGCTTGGACGCCATAGCTTCCAGACAAATGAGGAGCTTCGAAATAAAGTGCAGGTCCATCTCACATCACTGGCAGCAACGTTCTTTGAAGAGGAAATGGGAAAGCTTGTCCACCGATATAACTAACAAATGCTTAAATCTTCACTGCGATTATGTTGAAAAGTAACCATATTTGTACATAATTTTTGGTAATAAATTCCTCTTGTTCTATACTTTTATTTTTTTATGTTTTATCGGAGGTTGAAAAAATGTCCCTTATATTAAATTAATTAATAAGTAGGTATATCTATTCACATATGCTTTCTCCATGTGTACTACAATTACAAATAAAAGATTTTGAATGAATCTGTTTCTTCGATTCATTCTTTTCTCTTCATAATAGTGCTAATGCATTCCTCTCCTCTCCCTTTTTTTTTCCTTCAGAAGATCCACTGGAACGCCACAACGTTGCAAAGTCTTTTCCAAATATTGTACGGAAGTTGAAGTACCGAATTGAAGAACTAAAAAAAACTATGGTTCCAGCTGATGATCCAGCGCCAGATGAAAAAGGCGAACCAAAACTATGGGGAAACAGTTTTAGTCCTGGATGGTGCATTGCAAAGTGAATAACACGGTTGAAAATGTAATGATTTTTCTGGGACAAACTTTTTTAAGATTATAATGGATGTAGAAATCAGATGTTTAGGATGTTAAATAATTGTAAAATAAAATTTAATTTTCTTGTAACTGATGTATAAAATTAAATTATAGTAATGAAATTTTTTATAGAAAGATGTTTATTGTAAAAATATTTAATCGCTTTATTTTTTATACGTATTGATTTATATTTTATTTTTTATATTCATCTGTTTTCATCACTTATTTAGCATTGGTGCTATTGGTAGTAACCCATTTTAATAAGGACATGGATTTCAAAGTAAGTATGAGTCTGTAAAGTTATAGTGAATAACATTACCATATTCAACCTTTTCCATATATACAAACATATCTGTGACATTTTCAGAAGATCTTCGGATAATGAAAAATTTCTTCATATCCTTTCTCCATCTTGATTCTTTACCCCAAATAGAACGAATTTCTTGTCTTGCAGAGAAATTTTGTGGAGCTGAGCAGACAATTATCACGAGTTTCAGTCTTGGTTGAGACAAACATTGTGGGTACAGGAGGCAGAAAATGTTGACGCTGAATTTTTTTTTGAGCATAATGTCAGGTAGTTTTTGTAGAATTGTACCATTTTGCCATATACTTCCTATTACTCGAGAATAATTGCATGAAGTGAAAAAGTGTTGATAAAGTCGTAAACAAAACGAATATGATAATGTAGAGAGTGGATCTTCTAAATACTGGAAGAATCTAAAAAGAAAATGAAATGAAATTTTGAAATTTTCAAAAAGACATAAATTAGTATTATACATATAATTACATACGTATTATTAAATATTCTAGAGAGTCATGATGCTCAATAGAAAGAAATCATTTTCAATTATACGAGTCCCGTCTCTTCGAATTTTTGAGGACTTATTGAACGACCCTCGTAACTTCCTCTGTTATTTAAATGAAGCAAAAAACCTTTATATAAACAGCGATATAAATTTTAACTATATTTAGACATGTTGTACCTAACAATTATGGCTGATTTTATTGAAATTTTTTTAATTTAGAATTGCATTAAATCCTTATTTGTTGATTGTGAAATATATAAGAGGGTGAAGGAGTACCTTTCCCAACTCGCAATTCGAAAATTCCCTTGTAACTATTAAATTTTTTAACATTATTGGGATGTTGCATAATTAATTAATAATAACAAAGTTTATTTAAATACAGCTATTGTCAAAGCGAAAGAAGGCGCGTTGTAGAGAACGGCAAGAGATAAACCAATCTATCCGTTACTTCATGGTCTAACCATAGCCAGCTCAGAAAAGAATTCGTTATTCTCCACGATGGCACAAGCTAAGCTGACTGCTTGTTAGGGTGAATGAGTAAGGGAGATGGGGAAGGAGAATTACCCTGATTGGTCGAACGGCCTAATACACTTTACTAGAGAAAAATTATATTTTTGAGGATGAGGATTATTGAGTATTAAAAGAATTTGAGGGAAATTTTCATTCAATCCCGTAAAAACACAAACCTATTACTTTTAAGTATATATCGATTTTGTTAATTAATTAAATAAATAAATTTTTTCTTTTCAATTTGATTCCAGAACTTAAAGGAATCTATGTCAAAATAATGGTAAAAAAGACACATAGAAATGTTATTTTGACGTATATAATTACAGTAATTTATGTTGAGATGTTGATGAACATAATTATGAAGTAAAGCTTATGAAGTGAAGCTTTTGAGCTTATTTATTTTTTCTTAAGCTGTATGAATTAAAATATCTAGAGGCAGTTGTATGAAGTATAAGACATAATTTTTATTTATAATTTTCTCACAATATATATCATTAAAGCTTCCAAACTATGCGGATAGTTGTACGTTTTTAAATTATTTTTTACCTGCGTTCTACTAAAAATACTCGCAATTATATCCCGCTACATTTTAATAAAACTACAGAGAGTTACGATATTTCTCATTCCAAAAAAAAAAAAATACTTTCTTCAAAATTAGTTACGATGGTTTTGATTAAAAAGGTTCACATTAGATTTTTTAACAAAATGTACTCAGATAAGTCATAGAATATGGCTGTCACATTTATTTCTGTGCATCAGCTACTAATCTTACGAAATTCAGGAAAGTGCAATCGAGTGCTGCTTGCGTTATCTCTGGCATGAGAAATAGTTACCCTATTGGTCTGGTTTTATATGAGTAAAATCTTCAACCTTTAAACTTGAGAAGAATAATCAAGCATCCGCAGATCTTAGAAATTGGTTAGAGTTAAATGATTAGAGACTGAAAAGAGATAGCTCTTTTTTCTGGGATTCATTTGATTGGCTTGTTTGATCAAAATAGTGAGAGGTATTCCATCAAGTTAATCATCAACCCTCTAAAAGGTCTATCAAGAGTTCGTTTCCTAGACAAGACAGAAACTTTAAAAAAAGTCATGATTTTCTTGTATATCTATGCCAACCTGCTTTTGAAATCCTCATGCAAATTCCAAATTATGCAATTCAATTTTGTATCGACGTCAGCAGAGATGAAAGATAACATATGTCTGTGGCAATGATGTCTTCATTAAGGTCCCTTCTTTCTTTAATAAACTCAAGATTAAAAATCCTGATTTTTGCTCAGTTTTCAGATCAGAATTTATTGCTATAGAAGAACTTATAGTTATTAAAACCGAAATATGGATTCATTGATATATGGATCTTGTCAGACAACTGAAGTGCCATCCAACACTTGAGGAACTGGACTAAGGTCAGCTATAGAGCTGCTGTTTCTATTCTTGAAACTTCCAAACATCTTTCGTAATAATATGAAATCTACTTCTAATGGATTTTGTTTCATACATGACTCTTTGGCAATGATATAGCTGATATTTTGGCCAAGGAAGGGCTCTCTATATATTATCAGGTCCAAATGTTTATCTTACCCTCCTTGGAACATATTCAAAAATACTAATTGCAAACCGCTAATGATAGAAGATCCCTCCGATTCCTTCATGATATAATAGGTAAGCTCCTGTTGGTGCCTTCACTATTAAAGCAGATTGAGGTGTCCAAATTACTATTTGTAGACTTGCTGATAGACGCATTAAAAGTCTTAATTTTGACAAAGGGCAGAAAGCCTTCCGACCTTCACCGTTGGTAATTCTTCTCAGGTCTCTCTCAAGCGTCTGTTAAATTGTATGAGACTTAATAAAAGATATAATTACTTTTCCTTGTCTCGTCTGTGATTTTTTGAAGAATTTTGGACTCGTGGACTTAGTCTAGCCTTCGATTAAACTGTGTATGATAAGTAAAAGCAGCATAAATTACAAAAATAAATTTGGTTAAATGTATTTGAAATAAAACAATACAAGACGTAAAGCATGGTTTTTGGTTATATAATCATAAACTAAAAATATTCGTATCCTGGATAATTTTTGCTTGTTTTAAAGTAGAATATAAAAGTCAAATTATATACAAAAATCTTTCATCGTTTATTCATGCAAGAATGTAATTATATGTGTATTTAGTCAAAAGGCAGAAGATCAAAGCATTATTAAAACATGGTATTAAATATCGGAAAGTGAGTGTGAGTGAATGTAAAGTTTATTGGAGCAAGAGCCAGATATGGCTATGCTGCGCCAAACAAGATTAAACTGTGGTCTAGACGTGAAATTGAAAAAAAGACAAGTGATTGACAAGAAGGAGGGTCGAAAATAGAGAAGGATCGCTAGGGTATCCCGGGAGTGCGTCACCCGTGTTTACCAAAGACAGTAAACCCCATGGGAAAGAAAAAGATCACTAAGGTGCCTCGGGGTCATGATGTTAAATATCGGAAAAAAGGAATGCATATTAAAAATTTCTTTGTAAATTAGAACTAGATTTAATATTAGTGTTGGTCGGTATGTAAACAATTTAATTTATAACATACTAAATTATGATAACCTTAAAAATAAACGAAGAAAATATTTAAAATAGTATTATTTTTCATTCAATTTTTTATTTCATTTTTGTTTTTCATTGCGTGCAACGGTTTCTACTTCTTTTGTTATATATTTATGAATGGCTCGATAAAAACTACTTTGAAATAATAGAGTATGTCATTTTGAGATAGTTTTGTGATACATTAAGCTGTAGCACAAAAGAATTAATTTACTTGAATAAATGATGGTATTGTGATTGATGACATAGTGATGGACGATTGATGTAAAACCTAATTTTATTTTATTTTGACTACATTACAATCCAAAACTGGAAAGAAAATAGTATAAAGCTGTGCTAAACGGCTAATATCATTTGCGTAGGTCATGCCAAGCTGATTATAATTGTCAAAATTTTATTTTTGATCTGAAACGAGGAAGCCGAAGCTCTGAATTTACAATAAGGGACAAAATAACATAACAAAAAATAAAAATAAATAATTGAAACGTTTGATGTCCAATCTTATCAGTTAGAAGTTTTTGTATATTTCTGTCTTCAATAAATACTCTGAGCAAGATTAGTTAAATTTATGTTAAAAACTTGAGTTATCATTAATTGATAAAAACCATAAATAATGTAGAATTTACGCATGAATAACAGTTTTTACAAAAATTTGGAGAGAATGTAGCATCGTCGGTTGAAATTCTAAGCTATATCGTTGTCACTAATTTACTCATATCTTTTCTAACATTTATATTGCTTTACGCATTTTATTAATAATTACGGTCTCAGTAACTGTAGCAGAGGTATCATTTTCAAAACTGAAAATAATTAAAAATTAGTTGAGATCTTATTACTGGAGATATTTTTCACAAATTAGATATAGATTTACATCTAAATCAATTTGCTTAAAACAAAGCCCGAAATTTTCAATTTCTATAATGTATATCTACCAAATGTTGAAATTGTTTTTCTTTGAATGGTTTCCAGTTTATTTATTGTATGTAAGTTTGTGACGTTGGGGTATTCGCGGTTCTCTCTTTACTAATCTTAGGGACTTTTAATTAAGATTGATTACTTTTTCTAAACAAATTTTGCCCAACCAAAAATGAAACGTGAATATTTAAATTACAAGCAGGTAAAAATAAAGTGAAACGAGGGAGATAGGAATTATATAAATTAAACTTGAGACACACGAAAGAGGTCGAGTGGTTTTAGCTTTTGGCAATTGTTCCAGAGTCAAAGACGGGGCCGAGAATTGTTACGAGTTATCGGCTGCATAGTGAAAGTTAGAAGTCAAGACAGCTTCAACTTTAAGCTAGTGGTAAGACTCTGTAGTTTGTTATTTGTAGATAAAGTTAATATATTTAGGGCACTATTTGGGGAAAGCCTGTTATATTTGTCGTTATATTAGCAATTTGTCAATAAACATAGTGTTAAAACCTGTGTTACGTCTTCTTGAACATTTTATTGACTTTTAGTGTAAGTACTTTGAGTTAAGCTATGGCACAAGATACGAATAGGAATAGTTCGCCGTCACAAGTTATACGTTTTTTTAATGTGAAAGAATAAGTTTACATGGAAATATATTCAATCTATTAGTATAATTTAATGTTAATGAATAATTATAAAATAAAACTTATTTACGCGCATGCATATCTACATTCCTATACATAACATACCTCTCTTAAGCTATGTACTTTTCAAATGCTTAACATATTACATATGTAAATTATATTTAATTGTAAGATAGTAGTGTTAAACAGTATTTTTGGTATTAGATTTGCTTAATATGTTATTTCGCTTCTCTTGCATTGTTATTTTGTGACGACATAGTATTCCTATTCGCCTCTTGTGCCATAACTAAACCAAATATATTAACACTAAAAGTCAGTAACTTATGCAAGAAGACGCTCGACAAATCTCGCACACAATTTTTATTCCACAGATTTGTACTATAACGACAAATGAACACAGACTCTCCAAAGTAACGCTCTAAATATGTTTACCTGTCTCACTAATATCAAATTAAAGTTAGCCTACCACAACCTTCCCGGTTGACGCCGACTTAAGTCTACCATGTTCGCTCTCACCCGTAACCACTCTTGATCTCGTCTACCACCTATAATGCATATACTCAACGCTATTGACACTCAACCTCTATCGTTCTACTCTCGCTTGGCTTATATACTTTCCTATCTACAGCACTTTCACTTTATTTCTACCTGCCTCTAATTTAACTAATCACGTTTCATTTTGGTTGGGAAGAAGTTGTTATTTATAGCAATCAATCTTAAAGTCCCCAAGGTTAGTGAAGAGAAAACCGCGAATAGCCCACTGTCACATTTTTTTTTTTTTTTATTTTACTATATTTATAATTCTCCACTAAATATGTCTGAGTGAAGATTTTAACCAAACACGAAATGCTTACATTTTTTAAAAAAATTAAAGCAAAACCTTTTTTTTTTTTTTTTTTTTGTACTTTACATATTATTTTTATGTCAATAAAGTTTCATTTTAATCCATTCTTCCCTAATATCGTCACTGCATATCCCTCATTAAACATTTGCATGACACAAATTGAGACGATTAAGCTCCGTCTTGTCATGCAAATGATTATTTATAAAAGAGTTTTATATAGACAAAATCATTGATAAGGAATTTATTCTTATGGTTTGAAACTAATTTTCGGGCCAAACAAACACGTTTACAACAAAGCATAAATGAAAATGAGTTATATTGATTGATGCACATTATACATTTTTACCTAAATTAACGTTGCTATGAGGGACAGAAGCAAAACTTTGTTAGTGACAATTCGTTTGAATAATTATACTACTTTAGTTACAAGATAATAGGTCCATAAAAGTACATTTATCGAGACATGAACACGGTTTTAATATTTTGTATTCCCCCCATTTTCTTTTGGTTACTACACGGCATCTGTCAGTTACTGAACCGATCAATTTTTCTTAATGTATTGAAGAGCCAAGTACTTTTTAACCTTTCTACTATTTTGAAAAAAGTTAAACTTTGCCTAGTAGGGTCTTTTAGACCTAGATTCATTTATATTTATACCAGTTACTAACAAATATTTTATACAGCCTTATTTTGCTTATATTTTTGTTTTCCTAGATAAAAACAACTTATATATTTTATACCCATTTATTACCTATTTTTTCTTTTGCTTCCCTTTCCCTCCCCCTTCCAATCACTTATTTTTATAAGTAGAGTTAAGGATTTAAAAGTTTGAGAAATAATAAAAAATTTTAAAAATATATTTATTATATCGTTATTCTTGATCCTTCCCCCCCTCCAAAAAAAAACAAGTTTTACTTTACACATTTATATGATCTTGACAAAGAAAAGCTAATCATGAAGTACACCTTGTATGAGTATTTCGATCTCTTTTTGGACCTGATTCCTTGCACCTTCCTCTTGTAGGTGTTCTGATATTTTCTGAGTTTTCTCCTGCAGCAATTGCCAATTTTTTTCTTTATTACAATTGGGATATCTTTTCTTCTAACATTTACGTGAGGTTTAATCAGCGTATTTCAAGCTCTTTTAGGGAAAAAAAACATATTTTGTTTAGCTTGTTTTGATTACAAGGATTTTTTTATTGGTTTTACTAACGTCGCACTAGAAACAACATGAGGGTTATGGATGACGGGCTTGATCAGTCAAGTGACGAGGACGATACCTCAGCTGGCACCTCCCTTTCCTAACTTCCACTCTACTCCATTGGGAGGGACTTTCAGCCTCGACCGATTTTTCGAGCATCAGCTCCGGCCACACGGTGGGTCTTTAGTGGCATCAAAGCTCGAACCCCCAACTCGATGAAAACCGCCGGCTTCGAGTCCGCGACGACCCGTGTGGTGACCACTTCACGTCTAGACCACAGTTTAATCTTGTTTGGCGCAGCATAGTCATATCTGGCTCTTGCGCCAATAAACTTTACATTCACTCACTCACCCGTGTGGTGACCGGGGATGACAGAATAGTCTCACTGTAGTTCATGCATGTCGTAAAAGGCGACTAAAATGGGTACCCAGCGTCTGGGGGTATAGCCGGGCACCCTGCCCCTGGGGATTATATCAGGGGATCTCAGGGAGTTGCCTTCTTCAGGTAAGTACGGGCTTCACGAACCCGAGGTACCCTAGTGATCTTTTTCTTTCCCATGGGGTTTACTGTCTTTGGTAAACACGGGTGACGCACTCCCGGGATACCCTAGCGATCCTTCTCTATTTTCGACCCAACGTCATTTTCGTCAACCACTTATCTTTTTTTCAACTTCACGTCTAGACCACAGTTTAATCTTGTTTGGCGCAGCATAGCCATATCTGGCTCTTGCGCCAATAAACCTTACATTCACTCACTCGAGTCCGCGACCATAACCACTAGGCTACCGAAGCCACTGATTACTTAAAAAAAAACACATGCATTTATTTCAGCTGGGTCATTTATATTGTAAACACAAAGGTAATTTCTAGTTTCCCTAATTAATCTATAGCACTAATTAATCTATAGTACCTACTCCAATTTTTGTTTTAATAAAATGTATAAAATTACTTATGGCTTCTTTTCTTTCTCATCTCAAAGCTTAGCCACATGGTGCATAGCTTAAAAGGATGGTTATCGATTCATTCATTTTTAGGACATACTTAGACTGAGCTATATCCGCGTCTGAAAACCAAATAACGAGGACAATGTTGCCCTATTCTGTGACATCTATCGAGCATTATTTGAAATACAGAACATCCTAAACAGCTAAATTTATTTTTATATGCATTTCTATGAATATTAGTGATATGGGTTGATTAGATCCAGTCAGGTTGAGTGACATTTTTTTTTTTTTTTTTTTTTTTTTCTTTGTGTGTGTTAAGAAAAAACAATTCTACATGTCTGAAATATAATAAACTAAAATTTATATGTTTAAAGAATATTTAAAAGATAAGATGTTACATATGAAACCCATAAGAGCGACCATGAGATAAATTATAGAAACAGACTGATAAGTCACATTCAGAGTAAGGTTAAGACAACCACGAGTGGATAGTGTGTAGTCAAGAGAAAAACAAGCTTGGTTCTGGAAAACCGATGTTATTGATTTTTAGCAGTCTGTGCATTAATAATGAAAAATATTAATTAGTATTTGAAACAAAACGAAAAAAAAGAAAACCGCTCAGATTTACTAAACTATCCTATAAAATGTAACTCTTTGACTGTGGTTCATATAACTGTATCATTTAGATAAAATTGTTTGCCCAGGTCTTTAAAATAATATACATATAAATTTCCCCCCATCCCTCAAAAAATTCTAGAATTATGAAAAATCTCTTCTTAAATAAAATGGACAGATTTTTAATTATTACACAAAGTGATAAAACAAATTTATAATAATATGAAACAAAATTAAAATAAGCGAGATAAATTAAAATTTATTGCATGAATACTTTGTTTGTAATGACGTTTATACAGTTTTAATGTAATTTTGGATTATTGAAATAATAGCACCATCCTACTGAGATTTATGTTCCAATTAAAAGAATAATTTATACTGTTAACTTAATGCCTCCATTTTATCTAGAAACTTAAAATAATATTAAATATGAATAATTTATGCTATTGCTCGTATCCTGATGCATTTTCAAGTCATTTAATAAAATTAGAACACGGTATTGGCAATAATTTCAAAAACTTGTGCAGTCAATGTAGAAAATATTTGTACATTGAGTCATAATCTAAAGAAACCTCGCTGTCAAAAAATACAGAGTTAAGTTATAAGAATAAGTCTTGAAATACACATAATAGAATACAATTTATTATTTCCATATAAATTTACATGAAAAAATTACATATTAAAATATAAAATTTGTAAGCCATAAATAATGCATGATCTTGAGGTTTGATAAGTATTCGTATATTATACATAGTCTCAAATGTTAAAACTAAAGTTTTCTAATTAGTTCCTTGTAAGGTACATATTAAATTGAATAATTTCTCTTAGCCTTCTTTACATAAATTCAACCAAATTTGATGTCACTGGACTAGAAATGTAGTTCTGTCCATGTTGAAAAGCGTTTATCAAATTACGCTTATTGGAAATCGATCTGGTTCCAGCATTCTGATCAAGAATTTCCCACATATGATCAATCAGATTGATATCTGGTGACTGAGGGGGAAATTTCATAATTTTCGGGGGAATGTTATATAAGATCCAAAAAGTCACATATTTAAGAGACCTGTTTTTTAAGGATCATTATCATACATAAAAAAATAATCACCAAGAAGATTATTTTTGTCATATTATACAGTAAATTATTTTTCAGAATGTCAATATATAAAGCTCGTGATTCATGATTCATTGAGACTGAATTGCCGACACTCGAGGCACTCATGCAACCCCAAACGAGCACACTTCTTCAATGTTTCATTGTAGGCAGTGAATTCTTTGGATGCATTTTTGTGTTTCGTTTTCTACACAACATTCCCTTAGCGTCCGATTCAAGAACGTTGAACTTACTTTCGTCTGAAAAAATGCTTTGATCCACTACTCTGGGCTTTCGCTTACGTATTTTAGTATTTTATAGCGTAAAATAAAAGTATTTTCAAACAATTTCTTTCGTGCGACACGACCGTGAAAACCTTGTTGCCTATATGCTTTTCGAATTGCACCTACAAATACAACTATTCTTTTCTTTTTTTTTTTTTTAAATTCTGCTGCAAGTTTGGGATAATTTATTTTCGGATTTTTTCTTCAATGAATGGGGGAGAAAACACCTTTCAATACAAGTAAATAGAGATGGTCGTCTGCATCGAAGAAGGTTATGTAGTATTGTATAACCCGTAAGTCACCTAAAAATTGACTGTACAATAGAACGTGGTCTATCAACTAATCATGAAATTTCATTGTGTTTTATCCTCTCTATGAAGTTACATAATCAATTTCATTCAGAATAATAGGTTCCATCAAATTAAAGGCCCTATCGAAAATGCTTCGTTATCTATTAAACTTAAATTTCATTAAATTATCGTATGTATGCTTCAAGGTGAGTAATGTTACTTATTGATAAAAAATTGATTCAATCACAAAAATATAAACGTACAAAAATTTACAGTTTAAATAATTCGAGATAAAAACCAACGTTTTTAAAAACATTACCAAAAAACGTTTTGGCTGAACGTAAGTCCACGAAACGAACCAAGGTAGCTACATTTGGCAAAATACCGCCAAATAATTCCTGTCGCCAAGTGCTACTGTAGTCAAAAAAAATTGTTGAAAAATTAGTTAAAACTTGTCGCAAATGTCTAAATATTGCATTGTTAGGCAAGTAAGAATGATTCCAACAGTTTCAAATCTCTAGCTTGAAACTTTGGACTAGAAATTGGTTAAATTTACGATCGAAAATTTGATGATACTCTGATACACACACAGACAGATACACACCAAGTGAAATACATAAAAACGTACAAATATTTGTGTTTTCTTATGTATAAGAATACTTTTTACATGCTTCAAAATCCCTGAACTTATATTTTCTTCGTGTTTGAACTGTGACTGTAGGGTTTAATGGCGCAAGAGCCAAAGAGGCTAAGCTGAGCCAAACACTTGTTAAAATAGATTAGAAAAAAATGACCTTAAAATCACGAGACAAACACAAAAAGACAGGAGATAAAAAATTAAAATTTAAATGTGGTGTAAAGGGCCAATATGTCGTAAAAAAGCAAATAAATTATGGGGGGGGGCTTTCCCCTACCAAGTCAGATAGATTTAAAACTGATGAATGAAAAAAAAATCCGGCGATGATGATCAAACACCGGACAGTCAATTAAAATATGATGAATAGAGTAAATGACAGGACAGAAAGGACACTCGGGAGCAACCTCCCCAACAAAAGATGTTTGTGAGTAAATCGAGTATGTCCAATGCGAAGACGAGTCAATCTGACATTCGCTCTTCGCATTGGAAAAACAGGATATTCTCCAATGATCGGCCTCACCGAGTCTAATTTGTTATTAGTCTGGAGACTCCAAGATTCCTGCCATGTCTGATGAATAAGCTTTAAAATGCGACGTCGTATGTCCTCAAGTGGGACTACGAGCTGCAGAGGATTCGTTGACGAACGTGCAGCCGAGTCCTCTAGTTCATTGCCTAAAATACCTACATGACTAAGTATCCAGCACTGCGTGTTTGAAAATCGATTTAATATTTGTTCTGTTTCTTACACCAAGTTCATATTTAAAATAGTCTTTTAATTAGATGTTTACCATTTGTATCAATTTTATTCTATAATTTGCATTCTAAAATCATAGTTTCTCTTTCACAAAAATGCTCATATAAATGCTTTCTACACTCACTGAATGTAATAGAAATATGTTTCTTTCTTTTTTGGTATTTAGTATACTTACTTAATTTACTGAAAATCTTAGCAAATTCTACAAGTTCCAGATTATATTTGGGTAGTGCTATGTTTATTGTGATTCGATAACCTTTACCTTAAAAACTGCTTAAATCTGAGATCTGCTAGCTTTTGAGAAAAAAAAAATTATATATATAAGTATTCGATTTGTAATGAACAATTTCCAAGTAACTGAGAAATTTGAAGTATTTAAGTGCAAAAGCATAATATTTAAAATTAAAAAAAAATCAAATCAAATTAAATAAAACTGATTAACAGTCAGCAGAAATTTTAAAACATTTTAACTGTGATTTTATGTTTATTTGCTTACAACAATCTGGCGATTATTTCAAACCTTTTAAAAAAAATACTTTCATCACTCTCTGCTTATGTGATGAAATTATCGAATGCGTTTCTTTGCGAGTGTTTTGGCAAATGCTATTTTCTCGTAAATGCATTACTCCCCAAAACTTTCTTATCTATGTTTTTTGATAATCGAATAGAAGATTTAAAGTAAAATTAATATTTTTGTTCCAAATTATTATTAATGCTTTATAAACAGCAACAATAATATGTACCGAAAATTTGTAGCACATTTCAATAAATTCATTTAAAAAAAAATTTAGGCTCTTTTTTATTGCGTAATAGTAGAAACAATGACTTTTATCAGATTTAAAACTGAAGTTCGAAAGAGAAATAAATTCGTTGCATATACTTAAAAAATTTTAAATTAAATATAGAGGAACTTTACTTGAACAAAAAGAGGTTGTCTAATAAGCTGTGGATGTTAAAACAATTTTCAAAATATATCCCTCCTGCCTTCAGACCTTTTACCTGTCTTCATACTTACACTGGAAGTCGTCAACCGAAAGGTTATTTAGGCATCCCCATCGAAGCCATTTGAATTGCTTCAATCGTCCTGAAACAATGTACTTTCAAGCTCTTTTCGATACGAAGGAACATAAATCCACGTTTCGTCTCTGGATATCACTCTGTCCAAAATATTTGGATAGCTATTCAAATGTTCCAAAAGTTCACGACAAATCGTCACAGGGTGCTCCTTCTACTCCTCTGACAAAACCTTCGACACAAACTTCACGGCACCTTCCGCTTTTGCATATCATTGTTAACAATTGAATGCTAGGCGGATTTCGTTTTCATTCCTCCGCTATCATGTAGACACTTAAACGGCGATCACAGTTCAAAAGTTCTCAAATTTTGGTTATATGCTCACTGTTTCGGTTCGATATCAGATATCCAGCATGTTGTTTGTCTTCCCTGCAATCATTGGATTTCTTGTGCCTCTCAAAGACACTCGATCTGGTCACGGTTCGGCCTTGTAAGTAGCCTCACGGATCACATTGAATGTTTCCGTAGTAGATTTGTTCATACATTGGTTGAAAAAAATCAATCCCGATACTCATTGGACAAACTCTATGTGTATATCAGTACTTAAAAGTATTACATTTATGTGATAATATTTACACTTTATTTTGTATTACATATTATTTTGTTAAAATATAAAAAGCCTCAAAAAAGGCAAGTATCTTTTCAATAATATAAATATTTTCATGCATTTTACATTGAAAGTTTTCTATCTCAATGTAAGTGCATTGGTTCTCAAAAAAGAGAATGTATAAGTAAAATAAGCAGTAACTTTTAAATTACGCTAATAATATTATTTTAATGAACAGAATATATATATATATATATATATATATATATATA
>BMAW01055611.1:783996-949310 GCA_019974015.1 Nephila pilipes
TATATATATATATATATATATATATATATATATATATAATTGTAGTCGTAGTAATCTATTGGTCATGGTCGCGAACTTGAGGGCAGCGATGCTTCCGTCAAGTCGTGGGTTTGAGCCTAGGTGCCATTAAATTCCTGCTGCATATCGAAGCTGGTGCACGTTTAATTTGTTGAGATTTCAAGTCTTTCCGATGGAGTGGAAGTTTGAAGAGGGAGGTTCCAGCTCACGTTTCATCCCCGTCACTTAATCAAGGTTCAAAATTATGAGATCCATCGCCAATAGTCCTCATGTTGTTTCTAAGTGAGAGGTTAATAAGCAATCATTCAATCAAAATCCCAAGCATATTTGAGGTCAATGAACAATACGTTTGTGTTGAGTACCTACTTATTAAGTATTTTTCTTCGCAATGGAAAGTATCAAAGAGAAAAACAGGTAAAGGATTTTTTTAAACCTAGATGTTTGTTTTCTCATCAATATTAGAGTAACTTTACTCTATTAACATTTATTAAGATTCTGTTATCTTAAATACACCATTTCCGATTGTCAATCCACTGTTTCTGAGTATAACAGTTGACTTCAATAATAAGTCATCTTCGATTAAGATATTTAAAGAAATACAAAAACATTTCATTTCGTTAAAAGAAAAATATTAAAGAAATGTCATCTAGTAACACATTCTATAAAATACTCGTAGTAGTAGTATATTTTTTGCTCGATTTGGCTCTTTTAGCGATATATATTTTTATACTGCTATTGCTTTTTGATATTAATGGTAAGAAAATGATAAAAAAAAATTCCAAAAAATACAAATTTCTAATTAATATATTGCTTTCAGGTAATCTGTGTTAAGAATATATTGAGGGTCATTTATATATCACAAAATATTTGAAGCAAAAGAAAATTTCAAGGTAAATAGGTAATTTCTTTTTTCCTTTTTGTTGTAATTGTTAATCTCTTCATAACTGAAAATTCAATCCCCTATGCCACGAAGAACCCATCGATTAGAAGTGATGATGCATGTTAAATGTGGCATGATGTGGAAGTTAGGAGAGTAGATTGCCATTTTAGGAATCATTCTCGTCACTTTACGGTGTTTAAATTTACGAGGTCCTCTTGTTGCTTCTAAGTGCAATTTTAATAAGCAATCATTCACTTTAACTAGATTTAAAGTTGAAGTTGATGGTATCATTAAGGTAAATTGTTGTTACATTTGGGTATTACCATCTGTTTAATGGAGCAGAAACAAATTTGACATTGATTCATAAGTTAGTTTTGATTTGGTAAGCATTTTCTGACTATTCAAAATTTGATTGCTGCCGCGTCGAGTTGTCATCGTCAGTGATAAATGGATTCATCATTATGCACTGGAAATCAATCAAAAATCAAAATAATGGGTTGCTTCCGTTTAAAAAAAAAAAAGGTGAAGATTATCTCATCGTCCGGAAAAGTTATGACGAAGAATTTTTGAGATGCGAAAGGCGTCATGATCACGAATACGAGTAACTGAGACTTAGACAGCTGTCTAGCGAATCAGGGTGCAGACTTAAAACAAACCATTTTCGATTATACGAGCACCATCACTTGGAATTTCTGAGAACTTATTGTACGACCCTCGTATTATCAACGTATTTCAATAAATCTTAAGATATATATTATAAGTTTGTATAACATTGTTTAAACATAGATATTTGTGAAGAAAAATAATTGAGTTTTATGTGTGTTTTAAATGTAAATGCTCGAATATGTTTATGTACGGTGTTGTTATATTTGTTACTAATGACAACGCTAATTTTTATGTCATATATTTTAATTATATAAATTAATTGTAAAACATGAAATGATTACTTATTTTATTACTAATTTTAATAATTTTTTTGCGGAAAATTAAATAGTAATAAAATTTGTTCTAAAACAGTCGTGCATTTATTTTCTAACCACTCAACCTGTGCTTAATACATTAAATAACAAATTTTAGTGAACTATAAATTAATCTAGCAACTGATATTCTATTTTAATTTTTTCCTTCTTATGGACTAAAAAAATCTTTGTGATCTTTTATTATTTTAATAATAGTTTAAGTAAAGTGATTTCATAAATTCATCACACACTACTCCAGCAACAGAATATTCCTTTTGCAGTACCCAGTATAAGGTATTAAATTATGGAAAAGTAATTATCTTTGGAATTCTCGAATGTGACCACTAGTATGAAACTTTTATTACTGTATTCTTCTTTCTTTATACGTGTGGGGAATGAAGAAAATTCTGGCAGAATTGATTTTATTAGTTATTTTAATCTTTTAGCGACTAACATGACATAAGTTCTGCCTTATTTCAAAAATCAATTTTGTGTTAGCAAAGTTTCATAAGCATATTACATTTTAAAGGGAAGAGTGAGCGAAGATGAAGTTTAGTAGCGTGAGAGCTAGACGTGACTATGCTGCATCATCAAGGTGTATCTTTGATCTAGACGTTTGAAAAAATGGGGGGGGGCCCCCCGATAAAAATTAATTTACAAAATGGATCGAAAAGGATCACTCAGGTATCCCGAGGGCGCGTACCCGTGTTATCCAAAGAGAGTTAACTTCATGGGAAAGGATGAAGATCACTAGCGTACCTGGGAGTCATGATTCTCATACTTACCTGAAGAATGTAAGCCCTTGGAGGTAAAGGAAAGAAGGAGAGATTCGTATGCAATTGCATATTCTTTTAACTTTAGAAACATTTATACCGAAATAATTCGAATGCTAGCTCAAAACTATACATGGAAATTCGTACTCCTGTGGTATTGCGAGCGCTGAACCCAGTTCCCTGGAACAACTATTCCTCTGACATCGAGCAGTAATTGCAAAATGTCGATCTCGGTGATCGATTATGACTCATGGCCGACCTGGAACTGGTCGTTACACTTAATATAACCCACAATTTGAAACATCTGCCTCTGTCTTGAGAGAGATCGCACTCTGAGGCATATTCAGAATTCGAAACATTTTGGCTTGTGATCATCTGGATTTGAGCCTTCCAACTATTTTTCCTTTCACAAGAATGTCCTTCGAATTGACGTCTTTGTGCTATCATTCGTTCTGGTTGATTGTTAACAACTTTTCCATCGCATATGAATTGCATGAAACCTGTCTCTAAACAGCTTATGCCGATTGAGTCGGCTTATCGGCGTTTGGACGTATGCAAGTGTGTTTTGCTCATGAAGATGTCGACTGAAATATTTTGCATAAAGACAAGTTTCACCTTCAACGGATGGTACTCCACTAGTTATTTCAAACAAATACTCAAACATTTACTCACTTTTTTAAATCGCATTTCACAAATTATGCTTAACTGTTGGAGGAACCAGTGTATATTTAAATAAAGAATAATGCGATGCTGCATTTTATAATTTATAATAAACAAAGAGAAAAGCTGTTCTGATTTCAAATATGTATTTAACTAATTGTCGGAACATGTATTGATCTCGTTATGGTTTTAATTTATAATTTTAAAAAATATTCTCGTTATAATTTTAAAAAATGCATAATTCATTATTTGTTTTAAATTACATGTGTATGCTTTTTTTCCTTGTTGAATTGGTTAATTTAATCATAGGAAAAGTATTATAATTACAAAGGTATTTTAGTGTAAATTATGCTGATGAAATCATTTTTGTTCAGCATAGTTAATAAAAGCAAATGAATATCTAACCAACTTCTTGTAAAGAAAAAATAGTAACGTTGACAGGAGATTACATAAGTTTTGAAAGTATACTTGTTTACTTTAAATTAATCCTTTTAAAAATTTTAAAAACTTTCATTGAAAATTTAAAAATTTTCTGGATGGAAATAATTTGCTCACATTTCACAAATCTTTCATATGTATCTAAAAATCTATTTTTTTGGAATACATGAATTAAAATTAAAATTTGCTATGAGTAATGACTAAAATGTATGTACATAAACATATCACAATTTTCAGAAATTTTCAAAATGGCTTTTCGGTATCAGATGGTAATATCATGAAATTATTTACCAAATGGCTCTTCGTAAAGTTACTTTAATCCTACTCTGTAACATCACTGCATTAGTAAATTCTGTTTTTATTATGTTTCTGTAAGATTTCTTTTCAAATAGAGTAACAGAAATGAGTCAAAATTTAAGATATATTGGTTTAGAAATATCCCAATATGCTGTTACGGCGATTGCAAATTATCATGCTGTTACGGCGATTGCAAATTATCAAGTAATTTATTTCGACGCAGATGATAATAAAACTTATTTTGTTTTTGGTTTTCAGAAAGAAGTACAACTAATATCGTTTTGTTGGATATCAAGCAATTAGTTATTTTTTTGACTGTTAAAATTTGAGCAATTTATACAGATTTTTTTAAAATTGTTACTGCAATATAAGGTACCATTGAAACTCATTTTATGTTATTTTTCATGTTTTCAACTTTCTGCGTCATTTTTCCTAGTCCTAGAAACCTCTATATTCTCTCCATTACAACCCTATTCGGGCAAGCGATGTAAAGATGAGTGCGCATGCGCACTTCCAATATGTACACGTGACTGTTTTCATGCGGTGGTATGAAAGTGAAATAGCGAAAAAAATGTGTGTATGACTTGAGAGTTCTTACTAAACAAAACCTTTAGATATCACCTTACTGGTCATTTTAAATAAAAATGCGGTACATTTCTCATTAAAGAATAAAATTAAAAGTTAATATATACACAGTTATATGAATTACTGCATATTGACATTTATAAGTACTAGATTTTAATGGAAGTGTACAGTTTCTTGCATGAAACTAAAATTCAATACTTTGGCGAACTGTATTTTATTGATCTTCTAGATGTGTTATATACTCATTTTCGGTATATATTTACTAAAGAAAACTTTGTTCCTCTTGAATAATACATTTTAACGGAAGTCACATAGAAAGATATTTCTAGCTGAAAACTGAGACGAAGCGCCCGCGTAGCCAAATGATCTAGGAATTGAGTTCGTGGGTGTTAATATCTTAGTTGAGCCGCATGTTGGAGCCCTGCTTCCACTATAGACCCATCGTGTAAATGGATAGATATATGTTTAAATCTGTTGGGGCTGAATGTCCTTTCATTGGCATGACGTGGATGATAGGAATGGGTTAACATCTCAGATCTCAACTTCGTCATTTCATCGTGGTGGCGCATTGCCTGTGGTCAGTAGACCTTGTGATGGACAGAAACAGGTTGCTGGAAAAAGTTGAATAAACAAAAATTGAGATGACGTTCAAAGTTGTTCCTAAGTGATTAATTTCAGATTCAGATCCAGTCTTTGAAGTGGCTTCCCTTAACTTTACTCAAATATTCTAGAACCTAATTTACAAGGTCTAATATATATATATATATATATATATATATATATATATATATATTGAAATTCTAAGAAAAATTACTTTTGAGGCCGTTTCATCTTTCAAAAAATGGAATATAAGCTTTTATTTTTTCTTCTAATTTCAAAGATTTAAATGTGTTTCCTGAGATAAGAAAATTCTAGGAATCCATATGGAGACTCAGAAAAAAAAAAGCCTTTAAGTAAAATAATTCAACATGAGACAAAAAATTCATTAGATTCGTAGGAAATTTATTGAAACATTGCGCCTTTATTTAAGTTAATAACGTCTGCCGAAAGCATATTTATAGAAAGAGGCAAAAATTCAAGCTCTCCAGAAAGAGGTAACGTTTCTTCTTGATTCTCCTGGATGCGTAAAAGTCTATCAATTTCAGTCTTTCTTGCCTGTGTAGAATGATAATTAATTAAAACAACATAAAAATATATAATATAACCTTTCCTAAATGTAAAACAGTTCTAATCTATATTATTTAACAGATTCAGAAGCGATCTATAATTAATTTAAAAGCAATTATTGATTATTATATGACAATTTTTTAATCTATTTATATAACGAAAAATACAATATTTACATTATTTTTAGAAATTCTTTAAAATATTGTGCCATTTCAAGGTTTTATACAAATATCTAAAAACCTTTTATAATTGAAAAAGAAGATTAAGAAGAAGCAGACTAAATGTTTCTCTCATTTGAAAATAATAAATGGAAATATAATTATGCTTAATTATATTAAATAGATATGAATAGATTTAAAATTCAATTATAAAAGTTAAGAATACTGAGCATGAAAAAGGTCAAAGATTTTTCAACTCACTATCAGATAAGATATTGAGTTATTACTTGTTGAAAGAGAAAATAATTAAAAACGTTCCTTTCAGATTCTAATTTCCCCCTTACCATTTTCTCCCTATCACCTGGTAAAATCACTTAACTTGAAACCATTGATCTTATATGATTCATGTTACTCACATTACTTGTACAAATCACAAAACCAACCAGCATATTCTTAAGTTATGCAGTCATGCTTTTATACATAATAATTAGAGAATACTAGAAAGAATATTATCAAAAATGCTATGAGGCAAATAGGAAGATTCCAGTCAGCTCTTTGAAGACGTATTAAATAGATTATTAATTATTTCTCTCTCTCAAAATCATTACCTGTCTTAGTTTCAAAAGCAGTTATTCAAAAATTTATTCTTGCAATTTTAGCTTATTAATTACTTTTGTTCTCAGAAGTTTAATTCAGTCAGTGACTTATTTCTGATTGTTTATTTGTATGTACCTAAAAATGAAGTTTTCTAAATACTCTTAAAATGAATCTATTTTATTCAATGATTGAAAGAAAAATTTGCTACTCACATTTTCTGCATGAGAGTTTCCAAATACATAAGGTGGTAAGTTATTACTATTTATAATAACAAATACGGTTTCACAGAATAAATCTCTGAAAACCTTTTTCTTGGTACTATCCATTCTCTAAAATAATAGGAAAAATTGTGCTTTTTACAAATCAATAAACATTTGGGAACATTTTTTCATTAACTTCAACCTATGAAGCTACATAATCTCTCTCTCTCTCTCTCTCAACATTTTTCATTCAAATTGCAATAAAAGAAACATTGTAAGCAGTGCTAAAGTAATTTTAAGTAAATGCATTCTATGTTAACATATATATCATACAAATAGTATATATAAAACCGATTGATCTATGAAAGGCCGGTCTTTTTCATGCGAAGTTACACAACACATACATTAAACTAATAAACTTTATAAAAAAAAAAAAGTTAAACTAATATCTGTAACAAAAACTGAAAAAAAGCGAAGAGAATTCCTAAATATTCCTATCTTTTAAAAATATTGCTTTTATCTGTTGTTAGTTAAAACCCTTTTCAGCAAAGTTTACACCAGAAAGAAATTGGACCGTGTATAATATAAGGATATTAATAAGATGATTACATTTCAACATATTTCGTGTAATGGTACATTTTTATAGTGATTTTTTTATTTTTAGATGTTGAGTTAAATTCTTTATTTTCGTAGAACATATTTATAACAGCGGAGATTTTCGGTACTTTATTTCTCTGTAGTAAAATGCAGAGGAAACAACAAACCAAATCAACGCTTGAGGTACCAGGGATAGTTTTATTTCTCTGATGCATGTAACTGCTAATCTAAAAGGGTAAAACGCAATGTTAAATATAGCAAACTAGCCTTCATTACTGCCATATGGAGAACCGATGTCAATATCCGAAGAACCCCTTGAGGAAGAGCAAGAACACATTACTAAACAATGAGAAAAACAAATGCCGAATTCAAATAACCCTTCCCCAACTTGCAGCTAGGAATTTGCACTTTTCCTACATGGAATCATCAATCTATCATGTCAGGAATCAAGGAATCTATCAGGTTAGCACAATACAACGAAGATCCAATGTTAAAACAACTGGTAAAATTTCAGTGCATTTTTTTGTTTGAAATTTGATGACCTTCCAAAATCTTCAAAATTTCAGCACAATTCTAAGCGCTATTTTCAAAAGCGTAGAAGACGACTCTTTTCGAAGATCATGCAAGATCGTTTTGGGAATCAGCTCCTGTTGTCCGAAAGACATCTGCGGACGGCAAAAAGCTTGAAATACTTTGAGAGTTATGTCAGATTAACCGAAAATGCTGGTTTATTACTAATATTCTCCAATAGAAATATGTATACTCTCCCGATTGGTTTCTAGAATGCAAACAGGTTATTTCCCCAAATGCATGAAATCAAGGACTTCGTATTCCAGCACAATCTTGATTTGTTTGTTGGTAAGAAACTATACCCCAAATTACAGCAAGAATCTCAGATCGAATAATGTCGTCTGTATAAGACGACAGATTCAATATCTAATCTATTCATACATCAAGAAGCACTACTTTGTATAACAAAAATAGTCTAATTCAGAACAAAGTTCCATTACATTATTTGCAATAGATAACTGAATAAAATAAATACCCTTTCCCATACACACACTAGAGTAGTTTCAGGTTATGCTCAAAACAGCCTAGTGAATAACAGACAATATTTAGTGTGGAGTATTATAAGAAAATTATCATCTGAAGATAAAATGTCATCATTGCCAGATATTTAAATGCTTTCCATAAAGGCTGGAACAAAGTCAAATATATACATTTTAGTCATTCGCTGAAAAATTTTATAAACATTTCCATATTAGAGTTGTAACCTCTCTACACGTATCAGCCCCTTTTCTCAACCGAGCGTAAGAGACGCGATCATCGATCCAGCAGTCTTCAGACAAATCACTTTTAATCATAATATAAATTTTAAATTGTTTAAAGGCTGATAATTTAATGGCTATTTTCACTTTAAATATTAACTCTACTAACTTTACAGTCAGTACGAGTAATTTGAGATCAAGCATTATAATCAGTATAGATAATTTGACGAAATATTTCTTTTTCTCAGTACATAAGATTTGGACTAAATGTATTACACCACCATCATTGCGCTTTCTCTCTCTCTCTTAGCTACACAAATTAGAATGATTTGTGCAAAAATATTTATATATGTATAAGCCAATGCAAAGCTCATATACTATTATATTATATACATTCTAGACACTAAGTGACTAAAAAGTGATACAGAGATAAGTTTTTAAACAAAATGTATGAAAATATTTGTGCTAATTAATCCATTACCTAAAATATTACTAGGCAACATACGATTTTTTACACAATTTAAAATAAAACATAAATCTGATAAAGTGAAATTGGAAAAATAAAACAAACATACTATATCATCTGCATTCATCGTTTTCACCACAGTAGCCCAAGATAACTGAAAAATATCAAACTAGTATTCATAAATTTTTTTTTAAGAATCTGATATCAAAATGAATATACAATTAAGCACAAAAATATAAATTACTCTTAGAGCATCCACAAGATCGGGTTCATTTAAAACACGAGGCATACTTGCAAGGAACGGCGATAGAATTCGTTCTAAATGAAAAATAATTAACATGGAAATGAATGCACAAACATAAGGAATTTTTAATTTTCAGAGTATAACAATACATGTTTTCTGAAAACATGTTTCACTGACGAAAAATTGAAAACTATAAACTTCCAGTAAATAAAACATATAAATGCAAAAAATTTCCAGAAAAAAAATACTCAACGTAAACATAAACTTACACAAATAATTGAAATTATGCATCATTTGGATGAATTATAAATATATTTCTTCTCATTTTATTTTCAATCGAAAATATAATAGTTCTTTTCTTAAAGAAAAAATCTGCATCTTAAAACTTGTAACTTGTAGCTAATTAAAATGCGTTAAGTTACAAACATACATACATATACAATTTATAATAATAACTCGAAACTACCAAAAATATGGACAAATCTTTAACCTTTATTCTTCATATAATATTAGAAATACAATACCATAACTTTAAAAAATTATTTTTCGTCAAGTTTTGTAATCGAACGTAAGAGTGGACATTCAAGCCTTTTTCCATCTGGATTTTTGTTATAAGAGTTGCGATTTTTGCAGGAAAAATCACTAAATGAATGCTCATAGCATTCAGACGATTGGTTGAAATCGAGAGGCATAAATTGATCAATACCTAGCAGTGATATATCAAAATAGTAATTTGTAAGTTGTATCAAAAGAAATATGCAAGTTATGGCACCAATTTCAAACAACAGGTGTTATCGCTAAAACACGTATATGGCAGTCTAAGGACTAAGGCAACTGTACAGGATAGATATCTAGTAATAAATTATATGCTTCATAGCAGGGAAATTGCTACGTACCGATATTTCCTATCTACCCTTTTCAAATATTCTCTTCCTATAAAAGTAGGCCAAGACTTGTTGTTCCACAACAAAGATCATTGAAAAGTTTCAAAAAATCATCCAGAAACACACCCAAATGACCTTTTAATCGTCTTATATATATTCTAATTAGATTAATCTAATTCTATTTGTTATCTCTTCAAACGTACATTTTCCTCTTCAGTGAGAAAAAAAGTGGAAAAAATGTTAATTTTGTGTTTTTGTTCAACTCCATAGCAGTTACTGATAGTATATAAAAGGCAGAATTTTCTGCAATTTATAAAAAATGACGCCACAAATATGTGTACATAAAAAGAGAGAAAAAGAAACATACTGGTTACGTTCTTTATTTAATCATTTAAAATGACGGGGAATAAAAAGCAATATTAACTAATGAAATATCCTACATTAATATTTATGAAGAAAATTTAAAATGTAAATTCAGTTTCTAAGTGATGTCGTAGTACTTTTGCTGTAACGATGAATCATTTGCATCAGGCAATTCTTTCATAAAAATATAATTGGAGAAGAGATTATTTATAGAAAATATGGATGGCCACCATGTATAAAATACGCGATGTGATTTTTAAATACTAGGATTATAAAGCGGGTTCATCATTCTATGCACAATAAATTACAATTAATAATAAATTAAGGACAGTATTAAATAACACATTCTATGCACACTTATACAATAATTCACACTTATCTTTGGGGGGGGGGGGGGCATGATGTTATTTGATTACCTTCGCTCGTTCATTGTTGCCGAAACTCAGCTCTACTCAGCGTCTTTTGCTGAAACAAAATATGATCCTTCGCTACTTTTAAAGGGGAAAAAATTCAATGCAAACAATTATCATGTGTTTCAAAGCTTGAAACCTTCCTTTCTCTGATAATAGTAAAATGACGAAAAATAAATTTTGGCAAAGTTATTGACAAATAATTTAGTGACACATTATCGCTATGAAGAGAAACAATTGGTGCTTATACCAATCCGTTGCCATGAAGCTGCAATAAGGTAAATAGCTCAGCAATACCGAATATTATATTGTGTAGTAGTGCGCATCAAATAGCAATATATGAACAACTTATGATTGTAAGATTGTTTCTTAATAACCTATTATAAAAATACTTGCCTATACTGTCAAAAGAATTTCTTTCCAAAAGGTCCTCAGCTGTAAGTTTGCGACACATAGAAAGAATAGGAATACAGCTCCATGGTCCAATTAAACAAGATGGTAAATAGCTGCAAACAACTTTACATTAAATCAAAGTGCCATTAAGAGCTTATAAATCCAGAAGCTTCGAGGTAGCAATAATAATCACACAATATTAAAATACACTTGACACAGTATTGACTTTAGTTCTGAGCAATTACTTTTTTGAAAGTAAAATTAATCTTGTTTTTAAACACGCTCCTCACATTTTGAGAGATTATTTTCTTTTTTTTTTTTTTAGTGCTTTACAGCATCTCATCTATGAATTGGTATTTCTGACAGGTACACTATTTTATCCTGCATGAAAAATATTACAATTAAACATAAAACTTGATGGACTTCATTAAAAATTTTACAGCTACCATATACATGTCATTGTGTTAAAAATAACTAAAAAATTTTCTTAGAATTATAAGGAGAGCTCAATAATTTTAAATGCTGATTATCTAAATCTTATCAAATGCAAAAGTAAAAAATATATCAGATTTATCGTAACACAGAATGTAGAATGAGGAAGGATGATACAATAGATCTGCCGAAGATTTCAGGATTTCGAAGATTCTTTATATTTTCCCGCCATTATTGACACTACATTATTATTCTCAAGGCCTTGATTAAATAAAATGAAGTCTAGAGAACTGTCAGTTCATATCACTAAATATTTTATTAATATAATATGATATTACTGGACTGGTTATCAAAATATCTGAAAGTTTCGGGATCCTCAAACGACTCATGGCCATGATCCCTCGCTCACAAATTTTCCTTTATAACGAATTTCCACGCATATTGCGGAGTCTTTTATAGAGACTCCGCAATATGTGTGGAAATCCGTTATGTGTGGAGATTCCGCAATATGTGTGGAAATCCGTTATGTGTGGAGATTCCGCAATATGTGTGGAAATCCGTTATGAGTGGAGATTCCGCAATATGTGTGGAAAATGTATGAGTTAATAATCCTTGTAAGTAAGAACTAACAAAGGTTTTGACAGTCCTAAATAAAAAAAATTGAGATTAAAGTCTTTTTCACTCGTCTGTATTCTTGATTAAAACAGAATTAATTAAAGAAGGCAATTCCTGGAATGTTTTCACATATGCAAAAAAAAAAAAAAGACATGAGCATCTTCGTATGTATATACTATTTTTTCTTTTGAGCTTTTTGTAACCAGATAATAGTTACTTTTAGGCTTCTCACAAGAAAAAATTGCAGTTACATCTTAACTGATGATAACAGAATTTTAGAATCAGCACTTGGTGGATAGAATTTCTAACCACCAAGTAGTGCATTTTTTAACAATAAAAGAATAACAATTATTAAAGAGTTTCAGATTGAATTCATTCTAATGCACACCTTAATTTTTAAAAAAGAAATGATTTGTCACGTTCAGCTAAGAGTTCTTTATACAATAATATTCTGGTAACCTTTATATTTTTTATAAGATTTTGAACTGCATTTAAGATTGTATATTTTATACCATTTTTAATGAAAGAAAATTTAAGAAAATAATAATAGATGATTCCAGAATTTAAAATTCTACAGAACTTATAATAATAAAAATTAATTGATAATTTTATTTTAAGAGAAGAAAGATAAGTGGCACACACATTGAAAATAATAAAAAAAAACAATCAATAAAAATATAGAAAAAAGAACACTATACCTAATATGCTGGTTAGAAGCTCTGTCAGGATCACAAATTGAAATAACTATTCGAGATAGTTTTTGCTTGTCTTTGATTTTCCTAAAGAAACCAGTAATACCTAGAAAAAGCAATAAATTCATTTTTTTTTGTAACAAAATAACAAAAATAAATAAATCAAATAATTTTTTAAAGAATGAAGCACTTCAAAGGAGTATCTGTTTTCATTGAGACATGCACAAAAAACACGCATAGAAATTATATGTTAATTTTTTAAAGATCGTTGACGCTTCAATGGCTATCAGTAGCACAATGAATCATAAATTCACTAGTTTATCGTAATCATTAAAAGAATTTTAGCAATATCTTACCTTGTGAATCAGTATTAAAGAGATAGGCAGCAAATGGCTCGGTATCTTGAATTTTCAGTATGTTTGTTCTTAAAATCAAAAATCAAAATAGTTAGTGAACAAAAAGCATACACTAGAAATAGAATTGAACCTAACTAATCAATAATAAATCTGATATATCATGAAAGAAAACAAAAAAAATAATAAAATCCAGTGAAATAAGAATTACGAAAATTTAATTTTTACTAACAAAATTAAAACATACGTAACCTTCGATATGGTTTGAGAGAAGAATACACATTATGACAAGTTGTTTTTCTTTAAAAGAAAGAAATAAAAAAAAATATGCGTAAAGCTGCTAAAGAACACTTCGAAATATTTCATTTTAATTTATATATATATAACTTGTGATCCCTCTAATAATCCTTCTCTTTCATATGACTTTAAAAAATTCTGAAAAAAAAAAATATTGCATTAATGAAAAAGACTTTTGGTGTAAATTTGATAAATACAATTGAAAAATTCACAATTGTTCAATACTGTTACGATGATTCGGGACCTGGCGATATTTCTGGTGATTTGACAATATTTTTTTGCCGACCAAATTCTTGTTTGGGAATCTCGAAGTTTCTACGATCAGTGAAATTTTGAGAGCTATTTGAGTTGGTCAAGCTATCCAACGTGGTGAAGCCTAGTGAACTCTGTGAGCGTTTGTATAGTTCGGGCGCTGTTGCGATTGAGTTATATAAGTGTATTTCTTCATATATTTGAAGTTGTGGTTTATTGTTATAAATTATTTCAATCCAAGGATCCCGCGTCATTATTTGCGTCTTATGTCGTAAGTGAAAGACGGTACGTGGCGTAACAACTAGTGTCATGACTGAGGTTCCAATGTGAATGCTAGTGATTCGTCTGCAAGAAAAAGTCTTGGAGTGTCACCTTATAGTTTTAATAGGCATGATTAAAGAAATGAAATCGGAAATGAAAGCCGGACAAGAACAATTGGCGACTGAGATGAAAATCTGACGAGAATAATAGACGATTGAGATGAAACAGTCGAAAAATGGACAAGATGAAATAAAAGCAGAACTAGAAAAGACAAGAGAAGCGTTTCAGGGTTTTCAGCAAATAAAAACTGAAGCAGAATTCAAAACCGAAATAGAATACAGCTTTCAGTTAATACAAGACAACACGGAAGATAAAATATGTAAGTTCAAAACCGAATTTGAAACGAAATTTCAGGAAATTTAAGGGAAAATTAAAGCGACCGATATCCATACAAACGCTTTCTTCATGAATTTGGAAGAAAGAATTTCTGGCTCCAACGTCAAATTATTAACTTTCGATGTGCAAACACCATGAAGCGTGTTTGAAACTCAATTTGAAGTCGTTTGTGACAACAATAAATGGAGAGATTCGGCTGAGGGCAGCCAACTCGTCGCTTCTCTTCACGAATCAGCATCAGAAATACTTAATCAGTCCCACTGAATAAGTTAAATGATCTGTAAACAATTGAAAAAGCTCTTGAATGCCGATTCAAAGAAGAACACCTTGCGAATAATTACCAAAAGGAGCTGAAAGCACGTCGTCTAAGGCAAGGGGAGAACTTGCAAGAATTTGTGACAGAAGTCAAATGGTAGATGCATTTGGGTAATCGAAAGCCTGGCTGCGTAATATTTCACATATGCGATACGTGACAAGGACACACAACAAGCGACTCGTTTGTAGGATCCCGAGGAACTGAAATAGGCACTAGTATTTGTGATAAAATATGAGTCAGCGAGATCATTGCCTGAAAAACCAGATACATTCAGACAACTAGATTAGAAGATGCGATTCCGAAAATCAGTAATTTACAGAAGCTTTAATTCGTAGGCTGGAATTTTTTTTGAAAAAAAAGTAAAGATTACGTGAAAAAGTAGAGAGAGAAAAGACATGGAAACCCAACGACTTTTCAAACATTACGTGATGGACATGCAAACGGAAAGGACATATTCAAAGAGATTTCCCGATGGGTAATTTATCTCAAAATAAATCAAGGAAACTAAATACAGGTTGTCATGCGGGACAAAGGGCTCCTTCTCTAAGGAACCCCTCTGTAAAAAAATTTTAAATTTCATTCTGAATGGTGAAAGGAAGAGAAGGTTTTGTCAGAGTTAAATGCAATGTTTAACGTTGATAGGCATGGGTGCAAATGTTATCCTAATAAGAAAGGATGTAACGTAAAAATTAAAACAGCACCTGTTGCATACAATTCCTACTATTTCACTAAGGACTCTCATTGGTAATGAAGCGATGATACATGGAAAACTCAACGTGATCATCAGATGTGGTTATAGAACATTAATGCATCAAGTTTATGTCGCTGACATAATGGACCAAATCATTTTCGGCCTGAACTTTTTGCAGAAAAATGACTTTACCGTAGTACCTGTAAGGAATGAAATTCGTACGAAAGGAGAGTTACAATCACAGTATCATCGTATATTCTAAATCTTGCTGCCAAATGAGAAAATCACAATCCTCTCTCATTCAGAATTTTTTTCTTGAATATCTTCGACCATACCGCTAAGCACCAACAGAAAATATAGATTCAAAATATACAGAAAGAAATTATTGCTCATAGAAAATTGTCTCGTTTGTAGACTTGGAAGGAAACAATGTCTCAGCCAGGGTTGTAAATGTAGATGAAAGACCAGAAATTGTAGAAAAAGGAGACGAAATATCATCTTATGCACTTGTAGTTGACATTATCACGCGGCCAATAAATCTTCAAGAATAAAACACATTCAGTCTATCATGAAGGATTTAAATGGATTTACAGGGAAACAATTTGCAAGGCCAAAAGTTACTTTATGAATTCTTAAATTTATTTTCAAAGCGTGACACCGATGTAGGCCATACAAGTTTTACCCAACATCGAATTGACGCAGGTGATCATCCACCTATGAAGCAGGAAACAAGAAGAATATACCTATCCAAAAGAGACGAAGTTAAGAGACTGATTAAGGAAACGAGGGACAGCAATGTTATTGAAGAATCATCCGGAACGGGTCTCGCCTATTGTATGGTCAAAAAAAGGGGAGATGGGGCTGGATAAACCCGATTTTGCACGGATTACAGAAAACTGAACGATGTGACTCAGAAAAACAGATATCCATTACCTCATATCGATCACATTTTTAGCAGCCTTGAGTAAGAATAAGTAGTTTTTGACATTGCATCTGGCTTTTGGCAAGTTGATATTCTCTCGGAAGATCGAAAGAAAACAAACTTTAATACCAGGCAAGAACTTTGGCAATTTACAATGATAGCGCTTAGTCTTTGCAATCCCCCTGCAACTTTTGAAAGATTAACGAAGACCGTTCTACGATCACTAACGTCGGATGCCTGTCTAGTATATTTAGACGATATTATTATCATAGAATGTAAGTTCGGAGAAGATCTCAGTAACCTACATAAAATTTTCCAGATATTGATGAATTTTAATCGAAAATTCAGTCCGAAAAATGTTGATTTTTCAAAAATGAAATTAATTATCTTGAATACATCATACCTTCAAAAAGTATAAGAACTGATCCACAGAAGACAAGAGCAGTAAAAGAATAGCACTATCCAAAAACGATTCTCGACGTTCGTAGTTATCCGGGACTATATACCTATTACCGTCGATTTGTACAGAATTTCTTAGTCATAGCAAAGCTGGTAAATAGACTAACCGAAGCAAAAGTAGAGTTTAACTGAACATGAGAATCAGAAAAATCCTTTAATTATTTGAAGCAGATTTTAACAACATCAATACAGGCTCACCCTCAAACGAACAAAAAAATTTAATCCAGATATCAATTCTTGAAAAGAAGAAAATGGAGCCGTGCTTTCCCAAGGATGATCTTTTGACAATTACAATCGAATTGAGCGTGTAATCGCTTATTTTAGTAAGAGCCTGGGGAAAACAGAAAGGAGTTATTGTGTTACCGGAAAGGAATTTCTAGCTATTGTAAAACCAGTTAAATATTTTCACAATTATCTGTACGACAGGAAATGTATTCCAAGAGCCCGAAGGACAAGTAACGCGATAGATCCAGCAACTCCCTTTGAAATACAACATCGGAGAGAATCAAATAATAACAATGAAGATACTTTGCTAAGAAAGTCCTACCCTAATAGCTGCAAACAATGTTCGAATGCGGAGAGGAAATACAGTGTCATGATAAACTTATCTGTTAAAACCATAACCTTCTGTATGCCAACTACAAATCCTTGGCCTCGGGAAAAACCTCAGGGAAGAAGTCTCAGGCGAGTGGTCCAGATTTTAATTCGATTTTTGAAAAGAAAATAAGCAATGCAAGTCGATCCTGGTAAGAGATAAACTCATATGGTCCGACGGTAAAATGATATTGAGCATTATGGGATTTCCTTCATCTTAGAAACGAAATTTTAAACCCAATGGAGACAGTAAATTTGGAAAAACACACTTATGGCAATTGGTCCTCCCAGAATTTCAGATGCCTAAAAAAAAAATTATTAACTGTTCAAGTGGAGGACATTTCGGTGTGATAAAGACATTAAACAAGATCAGGGAACAAGATCGGATCATGAGCGTGCCGACGTCGAGAAATGGTGTAAAGAATGCTATGGCTGTGGACTCGAAAGGGACCTAAAATGAGAACAAGGAGAAAGTTGCAACATTACAATATGGATGCTCCATTTGAGAGAATTGCTCTTTTGGCATTCTAAGGCCTCTGCCTTTAATATATCTAACAGTCATCGGTACATCTTGGTACTTACGGACTATTCTACGAAATGGCCAGAAGCAATACCCTTAGCGGATCAAGAAGTATCGATTGTTGCTGAAGTACTCCTTGAAAACCGGGCGCGTTTTGGCGTCCCCCTCATACTACATGGAGATCAAGGAACAAATTTTAATTTATAATTAATTACAGATCCAAGTAAATTTCTTGGCATTCCGAAAACTTGTACAACAGCATTATATCCACAATCAGGCGGCATGACAGAAGGGTTTAAAAGAGCTATTCTCAATAATTTGTCAATGTAGGTACCAAGGAATCAAACAGAGTGGGACACTTATTTGCCAATACTTCTCCTGGCCAACAGAAATGTTGTGCACGAAGCAACCAGCTGAACTCCTTTGAAAATGTTCGGTAAATCACTTTCCATGTGATCTTTCGCTCAAGACCGAACGATTCACCTGACCCATGATTTCGAGGTATGATTGGAAAGCGTAAAAGAGAATTCAAAAGTCGCCATCTACATAGCCGAGAGTCGCACATTTTGACAGACTGGGTCCATTCCATGAAGATACATCCTCAACTTTATCCTGAAAAGATTGCCTGGAACATGCAGTCTTTGAGGGGGGGGGAGCTGTGTTGCAACGACATGGGGTTTAGCAATATTTCTTACCAAATTCTCGTTTGGTAATCTCGAAATTTCTAGACTCGGCGTGATTGGGTTCTCAAAATACGGCGAAACTTCTAGAAAGTTCGATCCCTCACCTCACCAGACTATAAAAGGCGGGAAATTGCTCTGAAACCAGTCTTATTATTCACTGAAAAATAAGTCAAATTATCCAATGCGTAGTTAATTCTGCGAGTATTTGTATAGTTTGTATGCCGATATGTTTGAATAGTGATTATATTTTTTAAATGAATTTCTTCACATATTTGAATTTGTGACTGTTTACTATAAATAACTAGTTGAAAAGTAAATTATTTCAATTCAAGGAGCCTGCTTCATTATTAGCGACGTTCGCCGTAAGTGAAAGGCGATGTAAAAACACATATGAACTTTAAAGAGGTCACCACCAGAAAATTTTTCAGTGAATAATAAACTATGGATTTTCGTAAAATTAGTTTAAGGTGCCAATTTTAATATATATATATATATATGATCAGAAGAGTTAAGAGATTTTTAGTAAATTAATTACTTTTACATACTTAAGATTGTATTTTAAAAAGTTAATTCAAAAGCATACATATTTTTGAGCATTCGAATCAAAATTCCGAATTTGAATAATTTTAAAAAAATGGAACAATTTTGTGCAAAATTTTGTAAAAAAACAGATTTAGCCACCCAAAGTGCGCTTTTTTAAATGGATTTTCTGTAACTCACATTGTAACTGTGTCTGCTTCAAATCTTTAAATTGTAATCTTTCATTTTTTTCCTCACATGTTAAAAAGCCAGTTAAGCAGAAATTTTCTACGAACGATTGTTTTGGATGATAACAAGATAATTTAATTATAATTATTGAAAATTAATTGTGATTAGAACTAATTATTTAAAGAATTAAATTTTACGCCAAGTCACCAAATCCGTCGTTTAACAATTTATCGTTTGCTTTAATTTTAATTACATGTAGCTTTATTGGTTAACATATTAATGCTAAATTGAGCTAAAATTTTTACACGTATTTATTTTAATGATGTATTTAATAAAAGTCAAAAAATAAAATAAATTATTAAAACTAATTATTGAATAAATTCAATTTGATTCAAGGTTCCCTTTTGATCTTAAAATTTAAGGTATAAAAAATTATGTTAAGCAAAATGTGAAGTTTGAGAGAAAACCCATGTTCAAAAAACTCGTTTTTTACCGGTGTTATTTACAATAAAATTTTTTATTAAATTACTCAATTAAATATAAGAATTCAATCAAACGATGAAATATCGAGAAATGAACAATGGTAAACTTTTCCGATATTAAAATGAAAGCAAACGATAAATTATTAAATTGAGTATATTTAAGCTAAATGTAATTCAAAGAGAAGCAAACGGTAAAAAATTGAAAAGTTATCTGGTACACCAAAAGTGATTTAACTAAAACAATAGCCCCTTGGGTGGCTAAAACACCCCTAAAAATTATCGATACCTTAAAACACAAGAATTCTATGTTTCATGCACGAAGAAAAAGCAATAATAAGTTTTAACTGCATTAAAATACGAAGAACATCTATTTATTTAAAATTATGAATTTCAACTTTGAGCGCGTGTGTGCAGAACACTTGATGAAGAATCTTAATGGTAAAATGTTAGTTATTGGTGTGTGTATATATATATTCTTACTATTTAATAAATCCAGAGCTTAATATATTATGATGGGATATTAGATAGTAGTTATGTAATATGAAGTATACATAAAACTGTCATTCTTACATCTGAATTTCGACATTTATTTTACTTATGATTATCATACTCTTACTTTTCTCACTTTTTACGTCATATTTGAGCATAATTATCATTTCTAGGGGCTCTCTCTCATCAATTCGTTTTCAGTTTAAAAAAAAATGAGTAATCGTATTTTTTAATGTTACTGTTATAAAAAGTAAAACCTGAAAGCATACTTCGATAGTGTTAAAATTTAAAGAAATAAAATTCTAATTTTTATCCATTCATCGAGTTCATATTCATTTCGTCTGGATGAAAATTAAAGCGCTATTATTTCTGGATTCGCTCAGTTTCTTATAGTAATAAAGAACTTTTGTTAAAAATTTAAATTATTGCATTTTAGTAATATGGAAATATTTTGTTAAAAAATAGTTCAAATTTGAAAAGAAATCCGTTTTACCATATGGCAAATGAAAATCAAATTTGCATTTGTCTATCATAAGAAACTGTGAAACTCGACACAAATGTTTTCACGAATAATTAATTTGGTCTTCACCTATAAATGATAATGTTAATACCACTTGCAAATTAAATGCGGCGTAATTATAGTCATTGTTTATTTTCATAAGAACAATATCTTTTTTTCTCTTATTTTTAAGTATTTTTTTCGGTATCTGTAACCTCTCTCTCTCTTGTTCGTTCGGCTTCTTTTCAAATAGTAGACTTATGGTGTTTTTGGTGCAATGATTGTTTATTAATGTCGCACTTAGAAGCAATACGAAGACTATTTGCAATATAACTCGTAACTTCAAGCCAAGGTAAAGTGGCGAGGAACACACATGAATTGGCACTCTTTTTTCTTAATTTCCAGACCATTAGAGCATGAAGACTTTGAGTTCTGACAGGATTAATGAGCATCAACCTAGCTACAAGACGAGTCTTCAGTGGCATCAGAACTCAAACCACAAACTCAACTGAAACATCATGGATAATGAGCTGGTGACCATAACCACTCGATCACGGTGGCCCCTTTATTCGGGGCAACAGATATTGTCTGACATAATTCATACTCATGGAAAATTCTTCTGAGTATACTCTTTGATTACCGCGTAGAACTTGATTTTTCGTAAAATAATTCTTACAAAGTAAAAATAATTATGTCCAACACTAGGTGTAAGTGAAAATGATACCATCGTCAGTAATGAGTTGGTGCATTTGAAATTCTGTTTTTTTTTTTTTAAAATCTTTTAACTGTAAAGTTGTTTTAAACAATAATTTATTTTTAAGAATACATGATTGATATAGAAATATCTCACTCTTCTGTTATTGCAATAGTTTAATGCAGTTATTTTAGTAGGCGACTCCTCTTTCAAAATTGTTCTATCGACAACTCGCGGGTTTGAAAGATTTCTTTCTATCTGCCGTATTTTAGACTACTTAAGTATAATGCATAATAAATTTTTAGACTAGAGAAAGAAGAAACATTCTAAACGAAAGGCTTAACACCTGACAGCATTTAAACATATGAACATGTCCGAATACGGAACATATGGGAGTATGGTGTATTCTTAATCTCACATGAGGTATTTTTTTCTATGAACTCTTATTTCTTCAGCAATTGCCAGGAATTTGGAAGAACTTTGTTGTGAACTTGATTATATTTTGATAACAAATTGATGATGTCAATAACTCCATTTCAATTGATTGAATGAATGATAGAAAGAAATAGAGAAAGAGAGAGAAAAAAAAAGAGAGAGAGGGAGGGAGCATAGCTCTTATATATGTACTTGAAAGCACCGATATTTTCTTATAGTAACATTTTTTTTTTTACTATAACTCAAAAAATCAACAGAATTTTAAAAATAAGCATACAAAAAAATAGCTGTTTTTCATTTCTAAAAAGTGTTGCAACATCATGTGTGTATACATACAGCAACAGCGAAATTTAAGCAGTTTTGAGCAATTTAAGGCAAATGAAAGGTCTTTCTGGGATTTTGTGTTTTCATTTAATATTTCGATACTTTAATGGTAGGTCATAAAAGTGTTGTTTCTTTTATCATTTTCTTATTTTGTTTATTCAACTTATTAAATATGAATAAAAATAAGTCATCAAATACATTTTGAAAAATCGATAGCTCAAACATCACTCCTTTTTTGCAGAACAGATAAATTAACATTAAATTAATATACAAAATACATCATATTGAAAATAAACTTTTTGAATAAGAACATATCGGATTCAGAAAGTTAACGTTTCATATCGATTGTCTTATTTTTTTTAATATATATTACTCTCTAATTATATAGGTGATATATAAAAGTGACAAGAAAAAAAGTAACAGTGCTGAAATTCTATTCTCTATTTATTAGTTAAGAATTTTAATTTTGATCCAAAAAGAAAGGATTCAATAAACTCAATTTTTTTTCTTCCGATTTCGTAAAATTCTAATATACGAATATTTTTCTTGAGGTTAATAATTTCTTTAATAATCTTGCTATTAAATATATTTTACCAGTTACAGCATTTAATGAACATAGGTATTACATTAATAAAGATATTAATAATCTAAGCTTTAAGACTAAAGAAAGTATTGAAATACATGAAATTAAAAACAAATTACAGATTTACAAAAATTCTTCACTGTTTTGTTATGTAGACAAAATTCCAAATATTTATGCAAATATTATATACGATTAATTAATTATTATTAAACACATCTAGAAGTGAATACTCATTTAGAAAATAATTTTAGAGACCCTGAAATTAATAATAGAATTATAGTTTTTCATGAAAAAATAGGATTACAAATAAATAAAATTAAATTTCATCAGATCTTTATAACTGCAAATTTCATAAAGACCTCATTAAATTTAGAATGGTCATTAATGGATTTAATACTTATATTAAAAAAGCAGGTACACTATTAAAAATATTACAAGATACCATTAATAAATTTGATAAAACTGCTATAATTAAAAATAGTTTAGAAATTATTAAGAAAACAAAAGACAAATATTTATTTGCTATTCATAGTAATGATTTTGAAGACCTTGTTTCTTCGATAGACATATGATCTAGTTAAGGTACAGTGAATTATTCATAATGATTATAATATTGATAAATTCATTTCTTATGATAAAAGCAAATCTTTAGTTTATATTTTATTTAGAAAAAACTGTATTAAATATAAAGATAAAAACTTAAACAAACTAGGGGTTTACATTTTTATTTTTATAAAAAGGTGATGGACAAAGGTGGACATGTGAGTAATAGTTTGGTGAATACCTACACTTACATTATTATGAACACAATTACATAGATAGAGATAATTTTACTATATATTATATGATGAGCAAGTGGTTTTGAATTATAACGAGTCTTCTGTAAGTAAACCTAACTTTTTTTTTTTATCAAACATATATAAATATAATTCAAACTAATTATAGTAAATATGAAAAAGAATATTTAAACAAGCAATTGAAAAGTATAGATAATAAAATTATTAGCAATACTCATGACAAGAGACACAGTATGAAATCTCATATTAATAAGGTACTTTTCTGGTGTAGCTGTTTACAAATTTCTATTTTTAGAAACAATTTTAATTGCATTAGAAAACCTTGGTAAATTGTTGTATACTAGAAAAATAAATGTAAGAAGTTTTTCCCAAGTTGCATTTTTGAAAATTTACCTATTAATTTTATAAAAAAAACATTTAATAACATAGGTAAAAAACGAGTTTTTTAAACATGGGTTTTCTTTCAAACTTCACATTTTGCATGGCATAATTATTTTTATACCTTAACATTTTACAAGGGGATAGTTTAAGTAGTTGGTTTCAATATTCAACTTTTCATGTTGTAAACAATTGGAATTATGAGTGAAATTTAATTCTTTGAATAATTAGTTTTAATCAATTAATTTTTATAAATTATAGTTAAATTATCGTATTGTTATCTAAAACAATCGTGAATTGAGATTTTCAGCTCAATTGAGCACTTTAAAATGTAAGAAAAAAGCTTTTAAAGTTTTGACTCAGACACAGTTACAATGTGAGTAAAGGAAAACCCATTAAAAATTATTATGATGATTAACTGTGTATATATACATGCATTTAGATACAGTTAAAGTTTTATAACTCCTTTTAAGAATTATTTGGTAATGTGTATAAATGTACAGATTTTTAATGAATTATCATAATTTACTTCGATTTAATGAATTTCTTTTCTCTGTTTATAGTTCTTTAGATGAATCACTATTTTGAATTGGGATTTCAGGTTGTTTTTTGTTACATACCATTTATAATAATGTAATTCGTTGTAATGTGTGATGGTAGGATTTGTAACACTAGCATGAACACACTATTCTATCCCAAGCCTGAGACAGTATAACAATTACTTTATCTCCATTTTTGAATTTACTTTCTCAATTTTATTCTATTGAGATATGCTTTGTAGGTCTGGGTAAAACTGTGATATTTTAACTTGGATGTAATTTTTTAAATTATTGGTTTTATTTTAAAATTAAATGACTTTACATTATAATACTCTTTGTATGCTTTAAATTTTGGATAATGTATTTTTAACTTTAAGGTTCTATTTTTTGTGTTTATTTTACTACATGTTTTGGTAATATTTATAATTTAATAATAATTAATCCTAAGTTTGTGCATGTGTGTGGATTTTTAATGAGCCAGAATTTGTAATTTATTATAAATTTATAAGCATGTAATCATTATGTCTAATATATATATTGGAAAGACCTTTTAATTTTTAATTTATTACTTTTAAACTTATCACTTAACCACTTTATTACTTTTACTACTTTCTCACTTTTACTGATAAACTTTCTTTCCACCTCTGATTTGTTAGAAAATACTTTCTTACTTTTTTTTTTTTTTTTTACTTTTCTTATAATAATAAACTATTAATAACAATACCTTGATCGTTATTAACTTATCTTAACTTAGTTCAATTTCACTTATCTTTAAACTTTATATGAGATCAGACTTAAAATTCTTTAATTAATAACAGTTCCTTTTACTCTTCCATATCCTTTTGCGCAACCTTGTTGATGAGAGCAGATTATTTTTAGCACTTCAATCACCATGCAATCCACAAACTTTCGAGTGTCAACTCAGTTACTTACACCCTAACACTGACTACTCTGCTCTGAGGGGGTTGTGTGAATGATATCTTACACTCTACCCTTACAAACTATAGGCGGGCTCTAAACACTATATATATATATATACACACACACACATATACATACATATATGTATATATTCCTTTTTAAAAATATTAAGAACTGTTTTGTAATTTTGTTAAGATTAAAAAAAAAAATTCTTAATTTTTCAAAAAGATTAATTCCATGACAGTTGATTGCAATAACAAATTCTTGTTCTATGGATCTTGTTCTATGATTTTTAGATTTGAGTTTAATTATAAGAGTGTTCATTCAGTACATATATATTTGTTTAGAATATATTTAATCTATAATTATGTTTTCTTTTTATAATTAGTTTTTTTTTTCATTCTGGTTAAAATTTTAAAACTAAAGGTATATTATTTTTTTGTGAAATCAATCATTCATTCAATTAAATAGTTGTTCAGCTGGCTAATATGTAAACATCACCATATTGGATATTTAGTTTGAGCAGATCAATAGCATGTTGGTTGTTTCATAATTCTTTTTAAATTTAATGATTTTTAAAAAAATCTTATGTCTGTATATTTTCTTAGAGAAATATTTTAATTTGACAAAAGTGAATTTGATTCCTTTGTTTTTCCTTTCTTATATTTCTTTGATTTTATTTCTTTTAGTAAGGGGATCTATATTTGGTTTATTGCCATTTTGTTATAAAGTAATTTGCTGAAGTATGGGTAGATTCACAATTACTAGTACAAACAGGCTATTATTTAGTCTCAAGTATGAGGCAGCACTTAGAGAACTACTTTATCTCAATTTTTGATGTTGTGTAAGTCTTGGTAAGGGTTTTGATATTTTGAATTTTGTTGTAATCTTTTTAAAAATTACTGATTTTATTTTACAATTATTTACATATTTAATATGTATTCTTGGATATTTTTAAATATTATATTTTCATCAATTTAAAAAGTTTTTACATTATAATACTTTGGATTCCTTAAATTTAAAATAATCTAATTTTAACTAGATGGTTTTTTTTTTTTTTTTTTTTTTTTTTTTTTTTCATTTTAGCTATAATTTGTAATTTGTTACAAATTTATATACATGTTAATTATTAATTATATATATAACACTCAATAAAAAGATATTATTTTTGATGAAATTCAGAAAAGATATTAATTATTTAAACCAAAAAGATGATCAGAACTTTACTCCAGAAATTGAAATTTTCTGCATGTGACTACGAGACTACACATTTTGTTTGTTATATGATTATTTTACAATTAATGATTTAAAGAATATTTTTCCATGCTTTATTTTCATTCCAAATGTTCAAGGTAAATTCCATCAAACCAGAATCTAGATTTTATATAGTCAATACATTATTTTTTTTATACAATTAAACATTTGAATATCAGTTATACGGCCCCATTAATTGCACCAATTTATTCTACAAATTATTCTTATTACTGTAAGCTATTTATTACAATAAACTTTAAGCAATTATTTACAAACATTTTAACTTCATGCTTACATACTCACACAGACCATATTATATACATGCTACAATAATTATACATATTCTTACTTGCTTTTGATGGGCTCTCCAGAATCATTTAAGAGTTTCATGAATGCCCAACCAGAACACATTTCTCCAGAAATCTAGAAATTGCGCATATTTATACTTAAAATAAACTTTCCAGATAGAAAAATACTTAATTTACAGCATCTAAAAGCAGTGTTAACAAACATATTTTTCATTAATTATATATAAATATAATTTAATATTTTACATAACATTTTACTAAATTTTATCATGGGAAAGATGCATGTACAATATAATATAAAAATATATTTCCTTTTTCCAAAATAAATTCTCAGTTCTAAATTGAGTCATTAAACCCTAATATATTAAACAACTCACTTCAATATACTCTTCTATTTCAAATAATTTATTTATATGTTTTGCTCCTTAAATTATAAGACTGGTATATTTAAATTTGGTTTAATTTAAATTTCACAGAAGCTGTAACAGTAACATCATTAAGACTGGTCCCTCCTCCACTACTTTTTCTCCCCAAAAAATGAAATTATTATCAATTTTTTCTAACTACGGTTAAAATACTATATAACAATAGCATTTGAAAACCATAAACATGCAAACTTTGAAGTGACAAACTATTAATATTCTAAAATATGGAAATAAAATTAAATTAAATTTGATTCTGTAATTAATTTCAATTTTTTATCACTTTAAAAAGCAATAATATCCTAAACAGTTTTTCTTATGGGAGTGAAGCAGCTCAGGACAACCTTTCTGGGGAAGTCATATTCCTCAGCAGTCTTTATTTTCCATCAAAAAGTGAGGATGAGGGTTTTAGAAATAAGATTTTACTAATGCATTTAATGAAACAATGTGTAAAATTAGAATTGTTTATAGATATTTTGTTATGGCACAGAATCACAGCTTTTCAAGTGTCAACAATCTGAGGAGTGACACTGAATATGGTCTACATCCCCCTTAATGATGCCAATGAGTGATATAATATACTATTAACACATCACACAATTTTGGAAAGACCTGGTTAAAATTGATATCTAAGTTGATATTTTTCTCACCAAACATCTCTACCATATAGTTTGAGAATTGAAGATTATTAATGCACAATAGCCCTCAGTACTCTACAAGATGTGCTTTTGGTGGAAATGAATCTTGAAATACAAAATATTGAATACAACTATCTCTTCAGCTGCAAAAATATGATTCAATCACAAGGCCTATTTTTAAAATTTGCTATCAGAAATGAATATGCATGAAATATTTTTCACAACAAAAATAGTTTTCATTAAAATTTCAAAATTAAGATGATACCTGCATTCATTTCAGATGTTACAAATATTACAAGACATGAGATTGCATGAACAAATGTGTTAATATGTGTATATTACAATATAGTTCTCAAAATAGCCTACCAAGAGTGCAAGCAAATCTTATTACACAAGTAGGCAGTCCATTTTATAGTCCATTTGTAATAGCCTATTAAATAGTTTAGGAAGTAATTATTGATGAAACATGTTAAGTTTCATCAATAATTACTTCCATTCAAATAAAGGCTAGAGTCTACTATTATTGTTATAGGCACTAAACCTGTGCCTATCTCTTGCCATAGAAATGAACCTTAAATCAGTTTTAATGTGGTATTCATTAAAAAATTTGTATTTAATTTGTGAAAAATTCTTGCAGTATCTAAGAAACTTTCGCTTTACATGAAATAATCATCCAGAGCTTGTTAATCAAAACAAACATATGGATTAAAAATAAAGCTTTAAAAAAATGTTTTTAAAATTTTCATTGCCTTGTTCAATTGCAGAGATTATTAACTTAAATATTAGATTAATAACAATTTGCTTTTTTTTCTTTCAAACTCTACATCTTGAAATCTGTATGATACAACAATTACTAATATAGCAATTTCAAAGACAAATAGTGCAAATGGAAATCAAAATGGGGCATGAAATTAAAGACAGTTAACATGCATTATATATATCTATACTACATTTGAATAACTCTCGAATAATATATTTGTAATGATAAAATTAGAAAGATGGATTATATATTTTTTTTATTTTTGCACACTAATTTCAATGAATTGGTGAGATAGTTATCTAGTATTGGTTGGTCATCATATATAAACACAGAATCTACCAACCATTATAAGTAAAGCAGTCTAACAAAATTCTGAAAGAGTTTATTCAAAAAGAAAATTAAACTGATTTTACATTAAAAACTTATCAAAGTATTTTAAGAATACAACGAAGTGTTCAGAAATCTTATTTAGTTTTACTTATCTGTACAGATAAATATATGGTAAGCAGGCATTTTCATATATGGTAAGCAGGCATTTACATTAAATTATTAAGAATAAACAAGTAATAAATAATTATAAATTACTATTTTGATCACTATTTATATATATCACTGCAATGAGTTTTTTTAAATCTTTCTATTAGATGGAAAAAAGTGTATTCTGAAAAATTATATGAGGTAAAATACCTTCAAAGAACACAGAAATTTTTTTTAAAGCAAGTATTGTTTTATCATTATTTGTTACTCATGTTTTTACTTATAGATTTGTTTCATGTCATTACATAACCTCTTCATTTCAGCTGAAATGTTATTTACAAAAATTTATGCAACAATTTCATTCGTGTTAAACAAAAAACATGTTAGTTGTTGGCAGAATCATTGCTTCTATTAAAGTTTTACAGAAAGTACAAAATGACATTAAATAAACAAATACTTAGATTCGAATAAGTATTATAAGCTCGCCAACAAATTTTAGATTAATTTAAGAATCTTTCTCATATAATATTAAAATATTAGGGAATATTAGGGATATTGTCTAAAATAACTAATGATATATGAGTAGTTAAAATATGAATCACACATTCAGATACAAAGAACTTTGACTAACTTACTCCTCTTGAATTTTCATAGCTAATACACAGTTCAAATAAAATACCTGAAATACAAAATGAGAAAAGAATTAACATTTACTCAAATAGTTACATTAATACACACACATATATATATATATGCATCATAAAACTAATTAAGAAAAACAAATACTTAAATTATAAATGTAAAATAAATTAATGTTTTTAACATGAAGTTAGTTAAAAATTTTACAACGGTATTTTAAGAAAACAAATTGAAATTACAAATAAAAAGAGTGATCATTTTGAAAAAAAACAAAAAAAAAAAACTGAGACTTGCTCATAATTACAGGTGTGTATATGTATGAAAGCTGTAATGATTATTCATCTTGTATTGAACAATAATGTTCTACAAGTGATTTTTCTTAAAATATATAATATTTGATTTTTTAATTAGTAATTATTTTATGGAGAGAACTAAAAACTCTTATTTTATTTTTTGAGACAATTGAGAGCTGTATGTCAACAAATACATTTATTTATGAAATAAGTATATGAGGAATAAATTTTTTCTGTTAGCTGATAGAAGAGTTATTTAATATCTCTCATTACTCTTCATTCTAAGAGGAATGTTTAAAAATATTAATTCTTAGCAAAAAATGTGTAGCAATTTTCATATCATGATGACAGGGTACATGCAAATGTATAAAAATATAATTAAAATGTCACTCATTTTTTTTTAAAATCCTTCATCAAAAGTAATCCTTCATCAAAATGTAAAATGGTAGTGCCATCTATATTCAAAATAAGATAATATATTTAATTATTGAGTTCTAAAGAAGTAAACAAAAATTGCAGAAATGTAAATTTACAAGGTAATCTGATTCTAGACAATATCATGTTCTATGCTGAAGAATTTTTCAAATACTTTTATTTTGTCTAACTTGTAGGTAGCTAAGTTACTATTGTGATGTAAAGAATTTAACAATGAAAAAAATTAAAACATATCTTTTATCAAATATATTGTTGTACAGTATATTATCTTTTATTTGTAATTCCACATCTTGAAAATCTATTTTATTTCAGTACTGAATATTATACAAAAGATATAAAAACCTAGACATTAAATTAAAATCATATTCAGGTACCAATAATTCATAAAATTTAGAGAACATATTTACATGACATGCAGCAAAACATTTTCGATATGTTTCTTTAAAATTTGCAACACTGATCCAAGTTTCTAAAAATTTTCTCACTGGATACATGTTTTGACTTCTATGATCAGTTCCCTTTAATTATACCAAATGCTTTAATACTTTTCTGAACTGAGTGCTTATAATTTTGATTAGTTTGAAAGTGTATTGAATAAATTTAACATTATATACCTAATGTGGGAACACATTTGTTACACTTGATGAAGATTTCACCATCTTCACTACATGAATCTTTAGCTGATATCTGGAAGATAAAAATAGTTATGAACAATTAAACAAAGGAAATTTAAAAATTGAACAATTGTGATGTTGAAAAAAATTTGCTTTAGAACGTTTAATTATCCCTACCTTTGAACTAAACATCCACAATTTAGGAGCACTTACGCTCCATTTTGCTTTTACAGTATGAATGTTACTCAGAACCTATTAGAAAAGGAGTTAATAAGTAATTAAAAATAAATTTTCCAAAGGATATAAGATCTCTTAAGAGATTTCCATTAAAAATAAACATCAATCATTATGTGCTTGATGAATGACTTCGCGCTTTTTCCACCACATGTGCTTGAGATAGTAAGAAATAATTTTTAAATTGTAATTGCTATCTAATGAATTTTAAAATGTGTCTTGAGACATGAAATACTGAATAACAAATGAAATTTTGCAAATTAACCTAGACATAATATAGTGAGAGTACCTCAAATTAGAACTAGTTTACATTATACTATCGGATATGATTTATTGTACTTTGGTAGAGCATTTACAAAGTATAATATACAAGATTCCTGAAAACAGTAACTCAGCAAGTTTTCTTACCAATCATTATTCATTACATTGCTATATTATGAAAAATAAACACAATCTGATTACGGAAATATTGTATTTTGAAGGAATTATCATTTGTATTCATTAACTCGGCAAGGGTATTACGACTAAAACAAAATAGAATTAGTACCTAAATATTAAATGTTTTCAAAGTTTTTTTTTTTTTCATTCCTAAAGTAATTTAATAAGACATCAGAGGTCTTAAGACAGGAAAAGAAAAAAAATTGCTAGAATTCTAGTTGAACCACATTTTATAGTCATGACAGGGAATTAAACACTCATTTCATTTAAATAGTGCAATATTTATTATTTTAAAAAAATAAAATGTTAAGATAATTTAATTATTACTTAAGTACAAAAGCACAATACAGAAAATATTTACCTTATTACCATCATGAAAGCACATTCGTATATGACGGCTTTTTACAATAAAATCTATAGAAAATATAAATTATTAAATCAACAATAAAAAAAAATTTAAAAAAGAAAAAAAAAATTTAAAGTATCAAATTAATTAACACACAAAAAAAACAATCTTAAGTTATATAAAAATTTTGTATGATGCATAGATAATAAAAATATATTAAATAGCAAACAATGCAGTGAAGGTTTAAAAAAAAACGTTAATTCAGTATTAAGGCATGAAAAAAATGCCATTTTGCTAAGTTTTTAAACAAATGGAAAATATGGATATGGTTATCCATATGCTCCATATGGATAAGAAAATTTTATTTTCCTTGTTGGCAGTATTAAATACATGGGAATTATCTTTCAAAACAAGATTAAAAAGTCAGACAAATTGCAGAGTAAAAAATGTTTTTTTTATAGTTCATCAGTTTTTAAATAAAATGTTATTAGTACATAGATCATTCATGTTGCTAAAATTATATACAATAAAAACCATACCATTAGGTGGTTCAGGGATTTGTCTAGCTGCAATCAGATTAATTTTCTTTTGCAGTAACGTAGCATTAGGCTTTAACTAAAAACAGTAAAATTATTTGGAATATTCAACAAAAATATATTTAAATATTAACTTAGGCTATATACAAAAGACAAATACACAACACAATTAATAGATGTAAATGATATGGTAATATCCAACATAAAGTAGTTGGACATGCATTTTAAGAATATTCAATAGAGCATTAAAAAATAAATAAAATGTTATCCTCTGTGTATATTTGTAATGAGAAATAGATAATCAGTAAAAAAATAAGCATTACAAAACTAATAGATAATCAATAATTAATAATACAAGAAATTCATTCTTCATAAAATTTTGATATAAGATTTGTATTTTGATTCTTAATTTTTATCTAAAAATAAAACTTTGTTGAATATAAATCTATTTTCATTTACCTTTAAATTTGATAGATAACATCAAATATTAATAATATCCTAAATTATTTAGCTTCAAAAGCTACACAATTAAAATTCTAATTATATTTAAATTTATAAAATAACACTGGTAAAAAACGAGTTTTATGAACATGGGTTTCCTTCGAAACTTCACACTTTGCATAACATAATTTTTTTACATCTTAAATTTTAAGAGCAAAAGAGAACATTGAGTTTTAATAATTTATTTTATTGTTTGACGTTTATTAAATTTATGATTTGATATAAATATATGCAAAATTTTTTTAGCTCAATTAAGCATTATGATAATCAATAAAGCTACATGTAATTAAAATTAAAACAAACGATCAATTATGTCATTAAATTGAATATATTTAAGCTAAATGTAATTAATATTAGAGAAAACGATAAATTATTAAAACTGAATATTATATCAGCTACATGTAATTAAAATTAAAGCAAACGATCAATTAAAATCGACGGATTTGGCGAATTGGCGAGAAACGTAGCGTAAAACTTAATTCTTTAAATTATTCTTTTTTAATCAATTAATTTTTAATAATAAAATTAAATTATCGCATTATCATCCAAAACAATCGTGTATAGAAAATTTCAGTTCAACAGAGTGCTTTAAAATATGAGAAAAAGCTTTTAAAGTTTTGAACCAAAGTTACAATGTCAGTTAAAGAAAACCCATTAAAAACATTCCAAATCAAGCTGATAAATCATAATATATTCAATAGGTAACAAAGAGATAAGCGTAGTAATAGCAAAAAGTAAAAAAAAAAAATAAATAAAAATATATTTTTAGTAATTTAACATAGAATTACTTACCAATGTTTTTTCATACTGTATATCTTTGAAAGAAATACCTGTTTCATCAAGTTTGGGAGCCATAAAGTTTCCCAAGTTGTAATAGGAATCTAAAATTATTTTGAATTAAGTATTAGAATTTTTTTAAAAAAAAATACTCCCATTGTTTCTCCATAAGCCATTTTAATTGATAAATACACTTGATTTAAAATAAAAAATGTACATCATAATTCTAAAGAAAATAATACTAGATCTTCCGGATTTGGTATGCATATGTAAATTGGAAAAATGTATCAATGATTAAAATTGATAAATTGATACACTTAGACAGTTTGATCAACATATAAAGAATATATATGATCAAATATTGAATATGCTGAATTCATTAGAACAATTGGCAACTAGATATCAATTGATATTTATTGATCTTAAAATTTTCTTACAGTTTGAGCACTTTGAATAAAAAAGAATAGATATATTTTACTATATCATTTTTAAAATTGATAATGGGTTCAATTTTCCAAAAAAGTGCTGAAAATTTAACAGCATTATTTAAACACAATTTATATAAACATTCCAAGAAATCTTTAATAGTAATCATGCAAACTTTTCAAACATTGCATGAGTAGTTTTTATTTCAAGCACAGTTAAAAACAATAATCACGAAAAAATTCAATTTACATATACAGTAATAATGTATTGAAAATAGTTGCATTACATGGAAGAAAACTGATTCTAATACTATATAATTACATGAAGGATGAATAAATTTTAAGAAAATTAATACAAATTTTGATTCTTTTCTTTGAAACAAATTCCCTTAGCAGGAGTTTTTACCAATTCCATGAAGTGTATAAAAAAAGATGAACAACTAAAAATAGACCTTTTAAGGAAGTAATAAGTGAGTTAAATAATTGGTCATTTGTCAACAATGATAGAAGTATGAAATCAAAAAATAGAGAATGCTTCCTTAATACATTCTGATTATTTCAGTAAAAGAAAAAGCAAGTTTACTCTAAAAAAAGCTCTATGTTTATTTTTACTTAAAGTAACAAAATATATACTCACTTTTCTTGACTAGTTCAAAAAGGATTGAAGGCCGAAATCCTTTAGGCAATATATCTTGATTTAATGACAACATAGAAAATTGATCCTAATGTATTTTAAAACAAATAACATAAAATTATGGTTAATCGAAACAAGTATGTAATATATTACATTACCAAGTTTTTTTTACTCATGAATCTGTATATACTTTAATTGCCTACTTATTTCTAGTTCTTTAAATAGATAAGTTTAAGCACAACTCAAAAAAGATATTTAAATATTTCGAAAATTTACAATCAAAAATATAAGTTCAACTTTTTGCACAATTTCAATTACGGGGAAATTTATTTATGAAACCATGTGAAAATCTGATATGTTTCTACAAAAGTTGTTTTTTCTCTCATTTATTATATTTTTTACAATTTACTTACATATTTTAATACTTTGAAAAATATAATTCTAATGGAAAAAATTATAATCTTGTTATTGTCATTTTAATGAGATGAAGAATTCAGCATGAAAGTAAAGCTCTTAAATATTAATGGAACAAGAAATCCACAGAAAAATAGCTAATTTAATTCCTATTCACCTCACTCCCATGAATTGAATGCAGGGACAAAAAGTAAGAACTTTAAAAAGCCCAATCAATTAAAATAGCATCTTAATGAATTTATTTTACATTAACTAACAATTTTTATGCATATTCTTAAAAGAAGCATCTACATTTGTAAATACACAAGGGCAGAATTGTAGAAACATCATTCTAAAATTGAACAAGTTTTTATTAGATTTTATCTTAACCAATATTCTAGTCATAAACACAACAAATTATTGATATCGTTATAAAGGAATATTATACTAAAATGATATACTGTCCACTTTCTTAGTTTTGTCATATTAGAAGGTGACATTTATTACTTGCAGATAGACTTTTCAAAATCTGCTCAAATATTAAATTCTGTTTAAGCATTCGATCAAAATTAATAATAACCATGAATGACTTTGGAGGTTCATCTTCTTCAGCAATACGAGAGCTTCCACTAAGTTCTGGAGATAATATTTGCTATAATAATATATTAAAAACATTTCATTAATAATAAAAATAGATATTGAAAACTCATAAAATATAAATAAATATGAAAAACAAATACAGTTTCAAGCAGTACTTTAATGTAATCTTTTAGATGTATATTGACAGTGAATAATTAAATAACTTAAATATCTAGTATTTCAGTGTGAAAAGAAATTAAAAGCAATTAATTAAAAAAAATTGAATTGCTTTTTATGAAATAAAAGTAGTTAGAAAAAAACTTAAGATATAATGAAGACAAACCTTGATTCATTATGCATCTATAATTTATTTCTTCCAAGAAAAAATAATAAAATAAATAAATGCTTAAGAATAAATGAAGTTTAGTTCAAAGCCATCTTTTTTTTTTTTTTTTTCTTTCCTTTTTTTTTTTAATTACAAAAGTAGAGATCATAATTTAATATACAAAAACTGAGCCATGAAAATATGATAAATTAGATAAATATAATTTTAAAAGTGTGTAAAACACATTGATATAATATATTTGTACCGAGCTATAATTTATATTTTAATGTAATTTTTTTATATATAATTCATAACACGCATTCTAAAGTCATTTTGATTAATACCATAGTAAAAATTTAATAATAGCTTTATGATAATTTATTTTATAGTTTACTTAAGGCAAATAAAATTTTTAAATTGAATTTCAAAAAGATTCAATCAAATAATTTTATTTGTATGAAAAATAGCATGTACATATTATGATACAGGAATTAAATTTATAAATGTATAAGAATATTTTTCAAAGTTACTTAAACCAGTGTTCTCAACCAGTGAGATGAATTTGGTTAGTGAGTGCTAATTTGGTGGAGTCATGAAACATAAGAAAATAACTTTTTTAATAATAAAACTAATAAATTTGTTTCTTAAAATAATATAAATAATTCGAGATAAAAAAAAACCGTTTTTTAAAACAACGTTTTTAAATGGTGGCAAAGTTTATTAAAAAAAATTATTGAAATATTAGTTAAAACTCTGTAAAAAACCTCATATCTCTCTCATTTTTAAGATCACTCTCTGCATAATTCAATAGATCTTCCATAGACGACACCAGGTTACTACACAAATTACGTTATTAAAAAAATTATTGAAATATTAGTTAAAACTTGTAGCAAATGTCTAAATATTGCACTGTTAGGCGAGTAAGAACGATTCCCAAAGTTTCAGAGCTCTAGTTAATGGGAAGTTGGTTAAATTAACGATCGAAAATTTGATGACACACACACACTCCCTCTCTCTCTCTCACACACACACACCAAGTGAAATACAGAAAAACATTGTAATAAAATATGCTACACACATACAGAAAAAAGAATATTAGATCACTAAAAACAATTGGAAGCTGGTGAAATTTAAACTGATGTGGAAAGTTTAGTCCTGGATACTAAAATGTTCAAAAATAACTGATTTAGTAAAGATAGAATTTTTGTGAGTAACATAACACAACACTACCTTGAATTGCATCATTTAGAAGAAAAAAAATTCAATTGATTTTTCATCTGCAACAGTATCAGACATTATTTTCATTATACATGCACATTGAATGTAGTCCAAACTTTGCAATTTTAACAAAATCTGTAGAATGAATGATGGAATACTTCTTATTGATGCATGATATTCATTTGTTAATCTTGCCCTGATAATGAGAATATATCTCTCATTTAATAATTTTCAAATAATTTTAATTGTTCTTTAACAACTTTAAACACTAATTAATTCCTTAATGAACAACAAAGACATGTAAAACAGAAGTACTGAATACAATTAGTTCATTATTTGGGTATATAGTTAATTTAGGAATGAGTACTTTTATTGAAAGAGAATTGTTTATTTTATAATTCAATGAGACAATTTTTCTCAATTTGGTAACTCAGCCAATGTTGAATAATTATAACAAATGTAGAATAATCAAACCATCTAAAGATAAATTTAAAATGCTTATTAATGATCCCTTTTTAACTGTAGCAATCTTAATATTTGTTTATTTATTTAAAAAATGGTTTCATTGGACTCTATCTTTTGTGAACAATGTGGGCATATTTATTTTGAAGCCATCATAGCAAGTAATAGTTATGTATACAATATGAAAGTTAGAACATGCCATTTAAGTTAACATTTTATACTAAGCAATTAAAATATAAATAACATATACATTACCAGTGACATATCAAAAGCTGAAGAACAAAAAGAATATTAATTGATAAAAATCATTTTTTATCATTACTTAACAGTTTTAATAACTATATTTAAAATTTTAAAAAAAAAAAAAAAAAAAAAAAGAGCAATTTCAACAAACTTTTACTTTTCTTGATGGACTTCGGAATTCAATTGAAGAACTGTTCTTTCTGAAAAAAATTCAATTGAATTGTTATGAGTCAAGTATACAAGTTCAAAAAAAAATTTATAAACTAAATGACTTGCAATTCTTAATTTCTGCTTTAGTATTTTATTATCAGTACAGAATTAATTGGAATATGATTATTATCATTTATTTCATATTCAGGAACTTAAGATATATTTTTGAAGAACAAAAGATTCACAAAAACTTGACATTGAATGAAAAAAACTTATAACCCGTCATCTTTCCACATTATTTATTTGAATTTAAGTTTTAAGGCAGTTTAGTTTAGTTTTTATTAACGTCGCACAAGAAGCAACACCAGGGCTATTGGCGACGTACTTCGTAATTTTGAACCTCGATCAAGTGACGAGGACGACACCTGAGCTGGCACCCCTCCCCTAACTTCCACACCACGACTTCGGGAGGACTTTGGACCCCGACAGATTTAACGTGCATCAGCCCCGGCTACACGGCGGGTCTTTAGCGGCCAAGGATCGAACCCACGACTGAACGAAAGCCGCCGGTCACGAATCCGAAACCATGACCCCTACGCTACCGCGACTACAAGTTTTAAGGCAATAGAAATATTATAATCACATTAATTTGTTTACAATACCTATCATGGGTATTAGTAATCTCATGCAACAATAATGCCTGCAATCTGTGAGTTAATAGTATGTGAGCAATGTGTTTCTCAATTAATTATACATGAAAAACTTTACTCAAAAATTGTCTTTTATTTGTATATATGTAACAATTCATCCAGAAAAAAATTCAGAATTTTAAATGCCGAAATTTCATAACTGAAATAACACTCAAAGTTTTTCAACTGATAATTATTTTGTATAAAAATGTGGCCAGGTAAAAACAAGCATCATTTTTGTCAAATTTTTTTTCATAGTGTATGATATATTTATCTATACTTCCAAGTGAGCTATTTTAGCTTGACTTATAGGTTCACTTTGCACAGCTAATACATATTATAATTCTGAATCATAGTCATATGACAAGACTGACATTTGAAATTTTGGACTCCCACTACAATCATATCTACATCATGTAATGCCATATTTAATAATGATAAGCTCTTATTATGCAGCATGATAGACATAATTTTACATTTACAATAAAAAGTAACCCTCTAATTACTCTACCAACTGTTCTATAGCAGGTATTGCTCATAATATCCTTCAAACAAATTTCTAAAGGTGTTCCTTTGTTTTTAAAATATTTTTAGTATTTTAAAAATTATTAGAAACTATAAAATTTTGGCACTTTTCAATTATTTTACTAAATTCCAAAATTATTCAACAGCAATCAAAATTTAATCATTTGAGATAATTCACATACACATACACACTGTCACAAAAAAATCTGCATATAGTTAAATGTTTAGATACTAAAAAAAAAAAAATTCATAAAAAATATTGTCCCAAATTTTTCTACATTTTACAATAACACATTTACTGAAGGGTATTTAACATACTGAATATAATAAAGAGAACAAATACTTGCTTCATACATGAGTTTATGTAATATCAAAATTAGACAAACGTACAGTTTTTTTCTCACTTACTTTTCCTTTTCTGAATGAAATGTCCCTAAAATTATATGAATTGTATAAGAAAATCACATACAGAGAAAGACTTGGAATAAAACAAACTCTTATATGAAATAATCATAAAATGTTCAAAACACAAATTGACCCTACCTTCAATTATTGATTTTACATGGTCTGGAATCTATAACATAAAACAAAACTTATTTTATACATATTTGACTAGATAAAATATGACAAAAACAATATTTTAATTTATCTTCAGTAACACGACAAAACTCTCTTTAAAAAGAGGAAGCAAATATTATAAATAAAGGAAGAAAATATTAACCAAAATAATTGCAATCCTAACTAAATTCTATGACATTTAACAATTATAATATATCACTGAAAATTTTAGCAGACAAAATTCCAACCAAGTGAGTGTTTCCTTTACATTAAAACAAAGCATGAGAAAAAAAATCAAATTCGCAAACTTTATCTTTAAATTAGTACAATTACAGCAGTAATTTTTTATCATAGATCATGATTTTTATTAAAATACTGTGGTGGCAATTGAGGGGGGGAATCTTCCTACTTCTTTTTGGAAAATGTTTTCAATTCCCTTTTAACCACATAAAACTAGGAATTAAATAAAAAAAAAAATTACATAGCCCAGTTGTCTTATCTGTCACCTAATTATATTTTCTTTCATTTCTTTGATTATAAAAAAAATTGCTCAAAATGCCTCATAGCATAGTTGTTATACCCATGCACAGCTGCTAACCATTTTGTAAAGCACTACAGCAAACAGTGGAGACCTGTGCAGTAGGTGTATTACTTGCTATGGGAAAGGGTAACCAAGGTGGAAGAATGTATGGAAGTCTCTACCACGTGAAAGCAAAGACACTTAATGTTGTAAAACAAAGACTAAACATGACTTTGAGAAATTTACTTTACATTGCATATCTGTCTTTCTATAATATAATTAATTGTATTGCTTTGAACATCTAATTGAATGCTATGTAGCTCAAGCAAATTATAAGAGCAATTTTTTATTTTTCCGAGCCTATTTTGTAGTGTAATGGGGTATAAAACAATGCCTTGAGTAAATTCACTGTTTGGATTTTGGCAAGTTATATAATTTTGTGTGTGTTTATTTTAAACAACCCCTCCTTTTTTAAATGAACGTACCACTTATCAGTTTGTATTTCTCAAAATACTTCTACTTACTTTACCTTTGATGAAAGTTATGTTGTATAATAATAATCAAAATTTCAAAACACAACAATTAGATACTAGTAATAAAAATACATCACAGTAAAGTTAGTATAAACTGTCACTTATGTCCAAATTCACTCGGAAAGTATCAAAAACTTACCATTTTGAAGCTAAATTTCTAAAAATTTCATGCAACTCTTCCCCTCCTTATACTTCCTAACCACCCTCTCCCTATTATTTTGCTGTCTATAAATTCTGCCCCCTTCCAACTTCTAATACCCAATTGCTGCCACTGCTAAATGAACAGATATTTTCAAGCAAATATTAATTTTATCATAAGAAAAGAGAAAAATTTCTAAAGAAGAAAATATTTCTCTAGTTCTAGTAATATATTTTTTCAGTTTACAATTTAAAGTAGCATTAAATCCTTTCATGCTAATATTAATGTTATAATAACAGAGATACAAGCTCATCTGGAAAAATTGAGAGAGAAATATTAAGAAATATTTGCACTTATATAAATATAGAAATGCACATAAATGTCTGAAAATTTCAGGCACTTATTATTAATATCATCAAGTGTTTTAATAAAAATTCTATATGCAAAAATAATGAAAAGAAAAATGACGATGAATTGGTGAAGTAGCAAAAGTAAATGTGAATGAAATAAATTCATTCTGAAAATAATATTAACAATAGTGGGAAAAAAAATGGGGAAAATTATAATATAAAGTTTAAAATTATACAACTGCATATAAGTTTCAAATATTAACAATATGCATACTATATATAAATTTTTAAAAATCTATTATAAATAATCAATAAACAGATATACATTCAAACAAATGAAGAAATAAATTTTGAGTAGAAATCAATGTTAACAAAAATACAATTACAAATTATGCATATGCCCTCATTTGTTTCACAAGAATTTTAGTGAAGCATTAAAGAAATTTAACCAATTTCAAGATAGTACAAACAATCATGAAAATTAAATAATAAAAACCGTACTTTAAAAAATGTAGATGGTACCAGACCAGTAAGTCCATCCTCATTTCTTGCTTCCCACCAACCATCATTCCTAAAATGTTTTATATGAAATGAACAATGGATATAGAAAATTATAATGTTATCTATACTATTAAGTTAAATTATGAGTTGTGAATTTGCATGATTTTTCATTTTGCAACATTGATGGGAAAAAAACAGATTAAAGTGAAAAAGTGAATGTATACTTAACCAAAAAAAAAAAAAAAAAAACATATTCCTTGAATAATTTGTCATATGGATGAAAGTTCTGCCAGCAAATGCTTACTGTACATACTAAAGTAAGTTTACATACTACAAATAATTTGCCTGAATTTTTATTAAAATATTTTCTCTTTATTTCATAATCATGACACTCTGTTTTAAATTAAATCATATTAAAAAGTATTTTGTGAGTTTTTACAAAGATAAGATTTGTAAATGCAATTCAAATACAACACATGGTACAATTAATCAATTAAAAAACACTTAAAAATAAAATTAAAACCTAGGCTTAATTTAGAGTTACACATATTCATAAGAGTGAAGGCATAATTATACATACCTCAGACCTGTAATAACTAACAATTCATTTTGCTTAAATGACAAATCAGTCTCTTCTTCAGCGATAAAATCATGCAATGCTTCACATTCAAAAGTCTAAAAAATATTATTTGCATTTGAATATCTTGAGAAGAAAAGCATACGCAAATGCTTGGTAAAATAAATATTTTAATCATGTAAAGAATCTTTACAAAATGATGAGACATGTCATACTAAATCATTCCTATTTGATTAATATGGTATTATCAAATGAAACTTCAGAAATAGAGTACCCATTGCTGAAATAGTAAAAAAATACATAAAAATAAATCTGATAATCCATAACTATTTGTAAACAAATATGAAACAATCTGTTACAAATAATTCAAACAAAACTAATTAAAAAATGAAGAATAAAAATAATTTTATGAATTGAAAGAAAAAAAATGAAAATGATCAACTTAGAAAATTCAGCTAAAAATTAATTTATAATAAAATTAATATGAAAAGGAAATTGAACAATTTTACACTTTTAATGTGCTAATGCTAGTATAAATTTAAGCATAACTTTTTGAATTACAATTTAAACTACTTTTTATATTTATATAATATTCTTGAGGTACAGTTAAAATTTATTTTATTATTAAGTTCTAAAACTAAATACAAATAATTTACTAAACAAGTATAAAAAATTTAAAAACTTTTTTCAAAGAAATAAATAGCAAAATTCAAGTTTGGCAGTTTATTATTTATGTGAAAACAAATTTTTGTAAGTTTTTCAAAAAGATGCAAATGTATATAAGTTAATAAATATTTACATAATTTTGCTTCTCCTCATCTTTGTCCTGACTGCCTACTTCACTCATAATGTAAAGAAATCTTATGTTGATGGTTATTAAAACTCCACACAAATAAGAGATAAAATGAAAGTTGCTTATCTAGAAGTATAGAAATAAAGTATTGAATTAGAACAAGATAGAAGTTTACAGAAAATAATTCGATATAAAAACCAACGTTTTTATATGGTGGCAAAGTTTATTAAAGAAAATTATTGAAATATTAGTTAAAACTGTTGGTTATTTTTAACTTTAAAATTTACTAAAAAAGAGATATTTGTGAGCGTATTAAAAAATTCATAATACTCATAAAATCAAAACATGCATTTGAAAATTTGTAAGTCATTCTATTAAAAAAAATGGGAACCAGAATTCAGAAAAAATTATTGTGATAAGACATGGTGCCAAATATTGGAAACTTTCTTTCTTGCGAATGATTACTGTCTAAAAGTCAGCAACCCTTACTATCTCGGAGATAGTAAAGGAGAGATAGTATCTCCCCTTTGTGAGTACAATAGTTTTACGAGGCCTCATGTGGTGTGGGGAGTGCCCGGTGTTCCCAGAGGGGGAAAGAAATTTTTTCCTCAATCCTAAAAGCGTCGAGAGGAAAGAATATTTTGACTTATTAAAATTATTGAAATATTTGTTAAAACTTCTCGCAAACGTCTAAATATTGCATTGTTAAACCAATACGAATGATTCCCAAAATTTCAAAGCTCTAGCTTGATGGGAAGTTGGTTAAATTAATGATCGAAAATTTGATGACACACACACACACTCACACACACCAAGTGAAATTCAGAAAAACGTTGTAAAATAGTTAAGAATTAACATCAATACTTTTATTACTTTTCATTTACTTAAAAATCAGTATGAAAAGGAGTCAAAATTACTTTTCATTGAGTTAATTTAACTTATTTCCTCATATTACCTTTTTGTAAGATATTTGTTATGAAGAAAAAAAACAGTAATCTATTAGATTCTATTATACACACATAGTAACTTATGACACAAGTAAGATTTTAAAAAAATATACATATACAGGGTTATTCAAAATGAATCATTTAATTTCAAAATTCCATATTTTCAAAAATAAACGACATGAATGCACGAATACAAAGGAAAATTGTAGAAATTTTATACTGTGAAAAAAGGGTGGACTTTGATTGAAAGGTGGACTTTTTTCATGAAGATATTTCATGAAAGTCATTTTAGAAACTTTTACACAGCTACCTTGCAGATGGATCAGTCAAGGTCGACCAGAAAACTTGATGTTACACAACTGGCCAACAAAGTCACTTAATATAGCCCCATATGATTTTTTCTTTTGGGAGTTTGTAAAAGATAAAATGTACATGCTACCACTGCCTACAAATTTATGTGAACTTAAACAATGGATTTCTCCTTCTGTACAATCAATTATTATTTACAACATGTTTAGCAGGAATTTACATAATGAATCAACATATTACATATGCCACTAAAGGAAATTATATTGAACACTTACAAAAAGACTTCTATATTTTCCTTTTACTTTCATGTATTACTTATCATTCCGTGTAGCTTATTTATGAAAATACAGCATTTTGAAATTGGATGACTCACTTTGAATAACTCTGTATATTAGATATTTCAGAGCAGACAGATAAATAAAAACATACACTACAAAAATTAATAAACAAGTTAGCTATACAGAAAATAATTTATTTTAGCAGTTATGAAAAAATTATTTTCGGAGACTTATATTAATGTGTAATAAATTTAATTATTTTCTTTCAGAAAATTATGTTTGAGAGATTATTTATGAGGAGCTTTGGGAAAGTTGATATTAAAGATAACAAATTTTACAAAACTTTATTTTAAAGACTTTCATTTGGAATATATCTTATTATTTATTTCATACTTATTTAATATTTTACTAATCAATACCGAAGGAGAAAAAAAATCCCTTTCTCTTCACTATAAATATGCAGGAAGAAAAATATAAAAATATATGAATAAAAGAAAAAAATAGAAAAAAAATCCCAACTAACAGTACAGGTGATTATCTGTTGAGATCTAATATTCTGAAATGCTTAACTAAACCTGCTATGAATAACTCAAAAAAGAAAGAAAAAAAAAGAGATTCAAATCAACCAAAAAGTTTTAAATAGGTAAACCAATGTTGAAAACAAAATTGGATGTAATGAAAAACCAACAAGGTACTTAGAAGATAAAACAAACTGAGACACTATTGAAAATTAGCAAGAAGAAAGAGTTATGCTTGATTAGTGTAAAAACTAAATGACCATGAATTAGCACATATAAAAGAATACATACATACAAAAGATAAATACATAAAATAAAGCAATATATTATTGAAAAATGCAACTCAAATAATCCAAATAAATTTTGTAATATTTGAAAGATTTTTTTGGCATATTTACTTAATTTCAGATTCCATTTATTTTCCTATTAAATAGTAAAGCACAGCATATTTAATAGTGAGAACTGAAAATTGCTAAAAGTGGACCTTTGTTATTAGTAAAGTATGAAAAAAACTTAAAAAAAATAATAATAATAATACTTTTAAAAAAAAAATAGTGCAAAGAAGCTGTTATCTTTTAAATCGTACGAATAAAGTTACCTTTAATAGAAGAAACAGTGAACAAAAATCACTGTTTAATTAGATATATCAAAGCAAAGTTGAGCCCAAAGATTGAAGATTTAGTTCTTTTATTTAGATAGAAATTAATGATTTATTGTACACTACTTTTATGGGGGGAAAGTGTCTTAACTTTATAACAATGTGTGCTTGGTCTTTTTTTAAATACTAGATACAGGAACAAAGAACATTTTAATAATTTTTATCTGAATCGAAATTTACGCCTGACATTGGGTTGATCTTCATAACATTTTCTTTTCATAGATACCTGAAAATACAAATAAATTGAACAGAAAAAAAGTGAAAACAACATAAATTTTGTACGGTATCAAACGATTAAAACTTAAATTTCCCCTTAAGTTTGATATACAATCTGAGGGGGGGGGGGAGAGAATATCAAAATAAAAGTAAAAGAATAGTACTCACAAAATAAATCAAATATATATTTTACAAAATAGTATTGATCATTCTTTATGTATTTGGTACAAAGTAGCACTAAAAATAAAAGTTTTATTATAAATTGGAGGTGAATAACAACCTGTGCGTCTGATCCAAATTTTAATGTATTCTCCTCTTTTTCATTTTTTTACCAGCAGTTCTTCATTTTAATTTTATTCAAAAAGAGATCACTGATGTAGATAAATATAACAAAATCGCCAGTTTAAATCTTAGGTTGCCATGACAACTATACATAAGATTCATAAGAGAGCCATTTGAAGTCTTCCCGTTGCCATTTCATTAAAACTAACCCAAAACATCTTGGCCTGTTTATTTTCTAAGATAGCAAATTAGTAAACAGATAATCATGGTATGCTTAAAAATCAAGAATCTAAAAGCCTAGGTTTTTTTTAAAATAAAGAATGAAAAAGAGAAATAAAGAAAGATCTCTAAAAAAACGACGAGAAAAAATTCAAACGAGCAGAAACGAAGAGGAAAAGAGAGATTAGCCAATCAGAGTCGCTTCTTCCTTCAAGAGAAGAGGAGAGGGAGATTGGACACTGCGGCTGCGGTTTTGTACCCATCAGAGACCTGCAAAAAGATCTGATGCGAGTAAATGGTTGGGATGCTATGGTTATCTGTTGCATCATGAAATAAGACAAAAAGTCTACTGATGCTTGATGCGATTGACAGAAATTTATGAAGTTACGTTCTTTTCGTGAAAAAGGAGTATCAGCTAAAAAAGCAAAGCCTTATTCTGCTCATTTTGCATTGAAAAAAGGTTAGTTTTTGCTCCTACACCACAAATTTGACATAGTTACTTAATGATTGATATAAGTTAAAGCTTGTAAATCAGCAGGTTGGTCTTGAGAGAAAGTTTTGATTTCCTGCCCAGCAATCTTTTAATTTTATGGCACTTGATTTGAATTTTTCTCCCTCATTGACAGAATGTGGGGACGGTATGTTTGTCTCTTGCCCAGAATTACACCAAAGTATTTTGCTTGGTTGACCCATTCTGTTCTTTTTCTGATGATTCGAAGGCGTTCTAATTTATTTTATAATTTCGTCGTTTGAAAATTATGGCTTGAGATTTTTCTGCAGTGATAGCAATCCTCCACTTGATAAACCAGAATGAAAGGTTGAGAAGGTAGACTTGAGGCTGTTTTTTTAACGGTTTTTGGGTGAGGAGCATGACAAGAAAAATTTCAGTCTTTGGTTACTGTGGGATGTCATAAATAAAAATTGCGAATAAATTTGGAGAAAGGTAACTGTTTCGGGAAGAACCCGATTGTATTTTTCCAATTCTTGAGAGTTTTCTATTTATTTTGAATTGAAAAGTTCCTTTGCTCAGATAGTCTCGAATTAAATTTATCAGGTAGGTAGGAAAATTAATTGGAATCCTTTTATATATAAGACCGTCCTACTACACTCGGTCGAAATCTTTTTGAACATTGAGGAAGACACCTCCCATTGAAATCCCGAGGAATTAAATTTGAAACTCTTAAATGTTGGTGATTGGTTGAAATATGCTCTTGAAAATCATGTTGTTGTGGTGGAATGATGTTGTTTTCTCTTAGGTGTTCATGAACTGTTATTAGAAATTTTTTCAAAATTTTTTTGCAACAGTGCTAAGAAAACTAATGAGTCGATAATTCATTAGGAATTTAGATCTTTTTCTGGTTTTGGTTATAGAAAAATAATAGCTTATTTCTATGTTTGGAAGAAGTAATTTAAAAGTAAATATTTATTCAAAATTTTGATAAAGCTTGCAAGGGAAGGGACTTTAAAGCAATATTTTTTATTTGATTATGAACAGGAGCTTCCCAGTTGTTAAGTTCTTCAAGTTTCCATTATTAGTAACGAAATAGTGATACCTGAAAGCCATCATAATAAAAACGGTACATAAGTATTTAAAAAGTGCAGAAAACTAGGAAAAATAGTAAAAATCAAAGTTACTTAAGGTAATGTTTCTAAAATCAAAGATCTTGATTCCTAATGGAGCAACACTCCTGCGAATGTTTGAATCGATAATTAAAGAACTTTTTTGACAATTAGCTAAAATTCATGTACTTACATTTTTAAGGGGACTTCATGGTCAAGCTAACACATCATAAAACAAGTGTTGACGTTGGGAGAAGTTTATTCACGAGATGTGGGCCTAAAGTACAGTCGGATCACGATTATACAGTTCAGTAATGAATGAGTCATCTTTACATGTGGTTTCTCGGTAAACAATTGCCTGTAATGTCATTCCTAGACGTTGCAGTGTCATAATTTTTATTTTTCCTTTTGATTAAATTCAAATTAATCTAATTAAATTGTTATCGAAGGCTATAGAGATGAGAATCTAAAAAAACTAAAACAAAATTGGGGGAGAAATAGGTGTGATATTACATGAGTTTGTTAAAGTAAGGGCAACGGTTGCTTATGATTAGTCAGTAGTAGGTACAAGAACAGAAAAAGATATTGTTAAAGATGCTACTGTCAAAGAGGTGTCCGATAATGGGGAAGAAGATGTACCAAAGCCGACTCATTTCACACATTCTAAGGTCCTCGAAGCAGCTACAGAGCTATTACTAAGTTATTTTGAGCAGCAAGGATTTCGGATTAGGGTACAGCAAATAAAATTCTGCAATGCAAGATATTTAGAAGAAACACAATGACAATAAAAAAATAATAATCCATTAAGGATTATTTAAACATTTTAAATATTCTTTTATTAAGTATTTTTTGTAACAGGTAAAATTGATTTACGTATTGTAAAAATGTAAAAATAGAGTACATGGCCATACATTTATTTTCTCGAATTAAGAAGTTACTTTGCAATTCAATGCAAATCTTCATGACACAAAAAATCCATATAGTTATTGTAACTTATATTATCGTTCAATTTATATTAATACTGTAAGTCGCGAATAATATAACCAGGGGCTTAGGAATTCTGAACCCCAGTCATTTCGTGTTAATGGAGTCAAACTTCATCTTGATGCTATTCTGAAAAGATAACATATGCACATGCAATTCAAATACTTCTCCCACTGCGTTTGAATCAAAAGTTGTTAAAATGAGTCAAAGAAAATACAAGTATCCTAAGTTAGTATGAAAACTGAATTACGCAAGAATAAGGCTAGACTATTTGCAGAAAGCTATATTTGTATATCTGGATTAATTTTTTACTAATTTTGTTCATAGAAGCAACATCAAAATTATTCGCTAACGGACATCTTAGCTTTGAACCATGGTGAAGTGTCGAGGATGATACCCAACCTAATTCTATTCTCTTAATTTTCACACTATCGCAAACCATAAGGCAGAAACTCGATAGATATATTATGTACAAATATAATCCTCATTTCAGAATGAGTCATTAGGAGCATAAAGACATCAGGACTCGAGCCTTTGACTCGATCGAAACAAGACTGGTCACGAGCTTGCAACTGTGACCATTGGCTGCCACAGTCACACTCTCTATCCGTGGTTACATTTTCACTTATAATACTGTCAAAATATATTTTTCTCTAACAACATGATATCAAATCTAATTTATTTATCATTTTGGAATTTCTTAATTTTATCTTTTAAAACGTATATAATTAATTTGGAGATAAAATTAATTGAATAAAATTATTGTGAATGAAAAGTTTGATCAGTTTTATATAACATTTTTTTTTCTTTTATTCCAATAAATATTAAACTCAATTTTAAAACATTTACCCTATGTAAGTAGTAATAATGGCTTTGGTGTTTTCTGTGGTATATTAAAATTTACACTGTGTGTAATGTCTTAGGTTGAGAATATTTATAAAGTCCAATAGCTAATATATGAAGAATTTAAAAAAATTTAAAAAATTATCAATCAACTGGTTTCATGAAGTTTTCTTGGATATCAAAATTTATGAAAATACAACTATAGAACAATTTATTATTTTCTTTAATGTATTAACTTATTTTAGAAAATAATTTTAGCGCCAGAACTTCCATAAAGAATATATATTGCTATCCAATTTTTTAGTAAGAATGCCTATAATTCGACAGTTGCAAAAAAGTACCATTAATTTAAAACAGTATAGATATATGTTGAACGGCGGTGAGATTGTAAATCCAGAATCTACATGGGTTTGCTCTTACGCGAAGGGCTGGTTTATCTAGGGGAGTTATTCCAGGGAAGTAATTCCATTACCAGATTCTATGATGACTTCGTAGGAATTGAAGGATGAGGCTCGAAGTTGTTTTACTTCGTTTATATTAGAAGGAGAGATGGAGGAAAACTATTTATAAAATTACTATGTACAGATTGTTACGAATTTGACAGATCATAGAAGTAAGATAGATGGCGGTCTCTTTTGTCCCATATCAGCGAAGGACATTGGAACGCAAGCTGCGTTCGGAGTTCACCTTCAACGAGGGAAATGAGGAGGAGAAGAGAAGCGGAAAGACGGGGTAAAAAAGATCGAGAACGATTTTCAACCGAACGAGTCGCTCAATTTTATTCATGATTAGGGGGCGCTAAACGAGCTATCACATGACACTGATTAGTGGTGTCATCTATAGAGTAACTGAAGAACTGGTTTAACAGTACATTTGAAAATACAATCAATACTTTGATAATTACCTGAAAAATTCAACATGTGTGTGTGTTTGTGTGTGTGTGTGTACACTCTATAACAAAATTTTCGAACAATCGTATATAGTAAAAATATCTAAGTAAAGTAAAATATCAGACTGAACTATTTGTTATAATCACGTATAAAGTACGAACGTAAAAACAAGCGATCTTCTTCGGACAAATTCCTTTTATTCCGTTAACAAAACAACATGAAAGACATCAACATTGAAATACAGTTGCCACTTAAGATAAACATAAATATTTAGGAAATACATTTAGCGAATTTGAAAGATTATACATTTAACGAATCTTAAACATTATAAATTTAACGAATCCTAACATCCTCCCCGCCCTGATCAATCTGTAGAGGGATGATCAGCTGTACAGGACGGGTGATGTGTTTTCCTCCTGTACGTAAAATGCACGATCTAATTTTTTCCATCTCTGCCTTCAATCCGTTTTTTAATGAGAGCCTTTTTCCATACGTGTCTTGGGCGGACATCTTCTTGCAACAAAACAATGTCTCCGAGTTGGAGGTTCAGAGAGCTTTGATGGCCATTGACATGGTAAAAGGAACGTAATTATAAAAGATATTCATTCGACCATCTTTTCCAAAAAGTGTCTAGCATCTCCTGCTGTTTTTTATACAATTGTGTAAGTTTAGCGTCATTATTTTCTGGATTTGTTGGTATAGTGGTCAATTTTCTGCCAGTCTAAAAGTGAGCTGGTGTCAGAGCTTCCATGTTGTCATCACTTCCCTTTTCAAATACTAATGATCTGCTGTTAAGTGCTGCTTCTATACCAATCAGTACTGTAGATAGACCTTTTATATCCAACAAAGTATGGCCAATAGCTTTCCGAAGACATCTCTTTGTTTGACCAATCAAGCGTTCCCACCAGCCTCCCCACCAAGCCGCCCGTGGTACAATAAATTTCCAATGTAGAGCATTATGAGCATAAAATCGTTGGATTTTTTCTGAAGTGATAACTTTCCACAGATGTATTCAGCTCTTTATTTGCAGCGTGGAAGGTGGTAGCGTAATCTGTATAGATTGTACATGGGAGTCCTCTTCAACCAACAAATCGTTGTAAAGCCAAAAGAAATTTGTCAGTGCTCAAGTCGGAAACAAGTTCCATGTGTAAAGCTCTAGTTGTGGCACATGTAAATAGAGCAATGTATGCTGTTATATGTGAGGGACTCTTGTTTCGCACATATGAAGGTCCAGCAAAGTTGATACCAGTGGTGGAAAATGGAACATTTGGTGTGACTCTTTCAGAAGGAAGAGGACCTTCGATTTGATTTCCATATTTCAATTTTGAGAGTTTGCAGGGTAGACATTTATGAAGTACTTTCTTTATAGCTTGACGTCCTCACAAAATCCAGAAATCTGAACGCAATTCAGAAAGAACGATTCTAGTTCCCAAGTGATGAAGACGCACATGCGTATTTTTTATGAGCAGTAGTACAAATGGATGGTTTCCTTCAAGAAGCAAAGGAAGTCGTACATCAGCCGATAAAGGAGCGAATTGCAATCTACCACCAAGTCTTATCTGATTGTTCTTTAGGAAGGGATTGAAGCGTGCAATCTTTGATGTTGTAGGTAATGGACGGTTGTTTCTGAGAGCTTCCATTTCAGCGTGAAAGCATTGTTGTTGTGCGTTGAGGATCCAATAAACTTTAGCCTTCTGTAATTCTTCTGCTGTCAATTCAAATAGAAAACGTTGTTCATTTCTGCAATTGTGCAAAAAACGTAGGATCCAGGCTGTTACACGAAGAAGCTTTGTGTAGGAACTGTAATGCGTAATGTCAATAACAGGATTAGTAGTTTCTACATAAAGTGACTGCGTTAAGGGCTTACGTGCTTCGTTGTCAGTTTTCAGTTGTTCATAAGATGCCAAATCTTCTGTTGGCCAGAGAGAGGGTTCTTGTGTCAACCAATGCGGACCATACCACCAGTTCTTCAAATTTGATAGTTTTGAAGGTAAAATACCTTGACTTAGGTGATCTTCAGTTTTTTGTGTCCCAGGACAATGACGCCATTGGGCTGGACTAGTATATTGAAGTATTTCTGTTGTCCTATTACACACAAATGTTTTCCATTTATTGGGGTCGCTACGAATCCAACTTAATGTGATTTTGGAATCTGTCCATAATGTTGCAGCAGATGGTTGTATATCAACATCCTCACAGAAATATTTTAGCAGTCGAGTTCCCATTAAAGCAGCTAAGAATTCTAGGCGAGGAAGAGTAACTTTTTTGATAGGTGCTAGTGTGTTTCGACTGCAGACTATATGAACATTTGATTGAGAAGTAGCGATGTAGAGGACGGAACTATACGCACGTTCAGATGCATCACAAAACACGTGTACAGTGTATGGAGTGTGAGAAGAAATTCCAATGTAGCGAGAAAGTTTGATAGAGCAAATGTCGTCAAGTTGCTTCACTGCGGCATACCACATGGTTTATTAGTTTGTTGGTAGTAATTCATTCCACTTGATACCAAGAATCCATGTATCTTGAAATAAGATTTTTCCTATGATCGTAAATGGTGAAAATAGTCCTATTGGATCACAGCAGCTAGCGATGCAGCTTAGTAACCATCGTTTTGTAAGTGGTTTGTCTCCAGCTACACAGAAAGATGTCTTGAAGGCATTACCCAAAGTATCATCATTTGTATCCCAGTCAATACCCAATACAGTTGTTGTAGATTTGTGATATTCTTTATTTGTCTGTATTACATCTTTTAGTTTTAAAGAGTTTGTAGCCCACTTTTCCATTGGCAGTTTCATTAGTGTCATTAAATCTTTGATCTCATGATATAGCATTGTAATATGTGTTTCAGTTTCAATATTAGCAAGAAAGTCATCCAGTACAGATGTTTATCTATCATTGATGCAGTAATTAGAAATTCTGATATATGTTTCATTGCCAATTCTCTTATTGAAGCGCACAATAAAAATGGACTGCAAGTAAGGCCAAATGGTAAACGAGTGAATGGTAAATGAGTGAAACAGCTATTTCATCTGTAAAATATGGTGTGCCAGATGAATCAAATTCTAATTTGTACCACAGAAATCTGGTTAAATCTCTGTCCTTTTCGTGTAGGATCAACTGCAAGAAAGCCTGTTTGCCATCCCACGTAACAGCAAATTCATGCATTCAAAATCTGAGAAGACAACCAACAATTTCAGGCAGAAGATTAGGACCAGCTTCTAAAGTGTCGTTCAGAGACGGCATTCCTGGATCATGCGATGAAGCATCAAATACAATTTGCCTTTTAGTTTCAGTTTGTGTTTTCTTTTTAACCGCATGATGAGGAAGGTAATGCATTTTCTTTTCGTTTGATTCTTCAGTGGAACAAACTTCAACGTGTTTTTGTTCAGTATAATTCAGCATATATTTATTATATTGTTTCTTCAAAACATTACTGGATGAAAATCTTTTTTGAAGTGAATGGAATCTGTTTTTAGCATTAACTATGTTTGGGGATAAGGGTGTAACAATAGATTTCCAAATCAGAGACACAATTCTTCGATTATCTTCAGTTTTGTAATCTTTGTGAAATTTTGATAAATTTCTTCATCTCTAGCACTAATTCTTCTTTTTTTTTTTTTTGTATGTCTTGTATTCCTATGGAGTCTAATTCCCATAAACAACGTACTTGATCATTTAAACAATCAGTGGAAACTTGCACAGAAAACTGATGAACAGATGTATTATCCGTGATTGTAGTATGTGTTTTTAATCCACTAAGAATCCATCCAAACATTGAAGGTACCATAACGAAAGATCTTGACAGCTTAATTGGAGATTCTGCTGTAACAATTTGCCAATAATAATCACCCCGAATAAGAAATTCAATGGGCAATGAAGAATTATCAAGTGGATCAGCAAGTTTGAGTTTTTTCTTATGAGCAAATTGACATTTCTAGTGTGGCAGCTAGATGTGTAGTGTACGAGTTGTTGTTTTCAAATGCTGTGATCAAAATCTATCGCTTACTCCACAATCCTGAAAGTGTCAGCTGAACACATCGACTTTGACTTGTGTAAAAGAAGATTCAAAAGCTTGAATTCTTAGAGAACTTGAATTGATAACGTTAAGTTTGAGTTTGTCAATGAGATTTATATCTACCAAACTTGCTTGGCTACCTCCATCTAAAGTACAACGTGTTAATTTAGTAATGCCTGTGGGGCCAGTAACGTACAAGCAAGCAATTTATAAATGTGTAAAAATTGTTTTTGGTATGTTTATATGATTTACTTCACTATTAGTTATTAGCAGTTGAGTGTTACGAGGAGGTGGACAAATGCAAACATGATGTTACTTTTTGCATTTAATACATTGTGCAGTCTTTTACGAGGGCAGTGTGTAATTCTATGTCCACGGTCAGTACATAAGAAGCAACGATTAGAACTTTAAAGTTTTTGGACGCGTGTGTCATAATCTGTTACAGTTTCATAATTCTGAGGCCAATGCCCTGATGTATTACAAAATGCACAAATGGGTGAAATTTTCTTATTTTTGCTTGCTACTTTTGAATCTATATTAAAATTTTCTACTGAAGATTTTAAAATGTTATCAGGAAAAAGAGTACCTCTAATTTTTTGTGCTTCAACTGAACCTTCGACTTCTTCAGCTAAGAATTGCATCAATCTAGTAATACTTCCTTCAGCCAATTTCTCACGTTTAGCATATATAATCCAATGACAATACATTTCTTTAAGAAATGCTCGGATAATTTTTGGCACTAAAATTCTTCCATATGCTTCAGTATTTTCGCCAAGAGCCTTTAGAGCCTGTAACCTTCTGTTACATTCTATGTAAAGATCATTTAGTTCCATAGGAGATGGGTCTTGAACTGTTTTCAAATTTTCCAAGTAATCTAAATGTGACTGAATTATTCTATCCTTATTACCGTATTTTCTTCTAACAATTTTTTTTGTTGTTTCATAAGTATCGCCTATGACACTTATCCCATCTACTAGTATTTTAGCTTCACCAATTTAGTAACTTTTTAAGAAAACATGTTTGTCAACAAGTGAAAGACTAGCGTTAGAGTCAATGCAAGAATTAAATCTTTCCCAAAAACTTGGAAATTCTTCAATACCACCAAAATACGTGTTAATTTTAATTATTGGTAATTTTACTGACATATTTATATTTCATGGTGGTGAAAATTCTGAAGGCGAAACATTATTAATATTTGCACTCACCTTCTGCTTAGTATTAAAAATCGCCAACTTGGCGGTATAAAAATATTTTTCACAATCAACAGTATCTCGCTCGTAATCTCTTCGTTAAGTAAATTGAGAATATCTTCATTCACAAGTTTCAAATCTTTTAAAGTTTCTTCTAATTGTTCAACATCGAAAGCTTTATCTATTCCGTCCGCATTATTTATCTTTCCAGTTAAGTAAGTAACCTTGGAACGAAGAGTCGATCGTTTCTGTTGTAATTTGTTTATGTTTTCGTCTGTTGCCATATTAATTCTTTTTCGTACTTGCTTGCGTAATAGTAAGTTCGCTTTACCGGTTATATTTCGGTACAATATCGAACAATCTTATAAAGTAAAAATATCTAAGTAAAGTAAAATATTAGACCGAACTATTTGTTATAATCACGTATAAAGTACGAATGTAAAAACAAGCGATCTTCTTCGGACAAATTCCTTTTATTCCGTTAGCAAAACAACATGAAAGACATCAACATTGAAATACAGTTGCCACTCAAGATAAACATAAAGATTTAGGAAATACATTTAGGGAATCCTAAAGATTATACATTTAACGAATCTTAAATATTATACGTTTAACGAATCCTAACAAAAATAAAACCCGACGCACCAAGAAGGATTTGCCCGAATGTAACAAAATTTCGTATGCAAAGACTTTTGCACCGAACATGTCAATGATTAAAATTTGGCATCCAATGAATGAATAACGGAAGCTACAAAACATCGTAACTGCGCACTTAGCAGGTGTATATAGGAAGTGATTATCCATCTGATGGTCAAAATTTCTGTTGCATTGCGATTAAGGATACCTTTCAATGACTGAAAAAATGCCTCAACGCAGGATTCCAGCCCATTTCGAGCAACTGTCAGAGTTTGAAACAGGTCGCATCATTGGATTGAAAGAATCTGGTTGGGCAAATCGGAGAATCGCTCGTTATATGGGTCAAAGCGATGCGGCGATTAGAAGATGCTAGCAAGAATGGATGGACAATGGCAAATTTCAACGTCATGAGGGTAGTGGTCGACCTAAGACCACAGCATATCGGGAGGACAGAGTGATTGTAAGATGAGCTGTCATAGAGCCTGATTAATCATTATCAACCATCAGACGTGCGACCCGCACACGAGTGTCCACCACGACCCTTCACAGACGCCTGATAGAGCGAAATCTACACTCGTACCGTCCGCTACGCCCCCTGCCACTCACGCCTGCACACTATTGAGCCAGATTAGAATGGTGTTTGGCTCGATCAGGTTCGAATGATGGTGACTGGGGACGTATAGTGTTTAGCGACGAATCCCGCTTCCAACTGTGTCCTAACGATAATCGAAGACGTGTCTGGAGACGCTCAGGACAACTCCTGCATTCACTATTGCACGCCACACAAGCCCTCAACCAGGAGTTATGGTCTGGGGTGCTATTTCCATTGATAGCCGGACCCTTTGGTCATCATTACAAGAACACTTACAGCACAGCGGTAAGTCGACGGCATTCTGAGACCTGTTTTGCTACAGTTCCTTTTGCAGTACCATGGCCTTATTTTTCAGCAAGATAATGTCAGACCACATACTGCAAGTGTTGCTATGAGCTGTCTTACAGCTTGTCAAAAACTTCTTTGGCCAGCCAAATCTCTCTCCAATCGAGATGTCTGGGATATGATGGGAAGGTGACTGCATCTAATAAGGAATGTTGATGACCTCACACGACAATTGGAGAAAATTTGGCAAGAAATATCGCTGGAAACCATTAGGGAGCTTTATCAATCAATACGACGTCATGTGGCAGCTTGCATCCAGGCTAGAGGTGGGTCAATACCTTAATGAGCTCGTTATTTTATAACTCTGTAATAAATCATTCAATTACTCTAAAATTTTAATAATTTTCTATACAGTGCATAATTTTCCTATCCGCCAATTTTTGTCTCCGACAGACAACACCTTCTTGGTACATCGGTTTTTTTTGTGTTTTTTTGTTTGTTTTAGAGTGTATTTTAAAAGGTTTTTTTTTTTTTTTTTAAATCTAAGCAGTAAATATTCTTAAAAATATACGAGACAAGCGAATATTTTTAAGAGAATATTAACTTCCGGGTTCGAAATTGTGATTCCCGACAATTTTTTTGAAAATTGTGTGATATTAAAATGCTTATAACTTGATTTCTATGTACCGTAGCTACAAATGGATCATAGCTTTAGAAAGAGAAGATATCAAATATTTTAATGGATAGATAAAAATAAATTTCGTATTTTCTCCGAAATTCGAGTTTGTAACGTAGTCGGGAACTTTAAAAGGAATTAAATCCTATTTTGGATAGAGTTTAGTGCGATTTTTCTCAAAGAAGAAAGAAATGAAAAAGAAATCAAACCTTAATGAAAAAGAAATCAGACCTAAGGGAAAAACTTCGAGGGAAATATTTAATGAAGAAAAGAAATAAAATAATGCCGTTTTTATTTCACAATGATGTAACAACTCAGCGATACAAATAACTCATTTACCATTCGAAAGATTCTTCAATGTTAGGACACACAGAAATTTTCTTCGACATATTAGAGGAATTTTATGTCTGCAGTGTTTCAAATTCACTAAGATATTGATGGTTGAATGAAGTGATTGAGACAAAACAATAAATACAGAAATTATGCAGAGAGATTTTATAGAATATTTTCGCTTGAACTCTTTTATTAAAAAAAATTTTGTCTTACGAAAAAATTAGATTAAATGTCTAATAATAGTAAAATAATTTTGTAATTTCACCAATTTATTTCATGTAGGTATAAACTCTATGCTACCAAAACAATCAAAATGAAAGGGAAAATTTACTCTTACCTGTAATGTCCTGGGTTCGATCTATGAGTGTTGCCGGAGAGCATCTCTAAATTGTTACTTTCCGAAAACATTGTACGAACGTCCTTCGGTTTCCTATATTACTACATTTATTCTATTAAATTACAAGTTATATATCAATTATATAGAAAGTCATTGTTAATTTCACTAGCGATTGCGCGCCTAATCTAATCCGAACAAAACATTTCTACTTAACTAACTTCTCCTTTCGCAGAGGATCATGGGAAGAAGGGCTCGTCATACCGTCCTCACTGAGCATATCTGCGAATAGGTTTACGAATGAAAACATGTGATGAGCATGATTTCCCCTACAATCATAATATATCTTTTGTTAAATCTTCACGAATATCAATGATATTCGTTTTAAGTATTAGCAGAGAGATTGCAAAGAGTATTCTGGAAGGATCCTTGTGATACTTAAACAAAGTATTATTTATTATAAAGTGGTGGGAACGTTCTCTTATTATTTTTACACATTACCTAACGGATGTTAAAAACAACCGCAACCATAAATATGCCACCATTGAGGCGTTCTTATAATCAGAAACCTATGTGTAACCAACCTAAAAATTTCAATAGCCCCAATATCCTAGGTCTCAGTTTGTGGTCATGGAATGAAAACGGAGTCACTGCTCTTATGATGGAGCTACTAGTTTTTGTAGAGAAGCACTCCCCCGATTTAATACTCATACAAGAAACTAGACTCAGACCGAAAATAGCTTTTATCTTGCAAATTACCTAACTTACAGGAATGACAGAGGAACAGAAAATAATCCATCCGGAGGAACTATGATCCTAATTAAAACCAAAATCGCACACCACCCACAAACTACCACACCTCTCCAACATGTTAAAGCTACTATAATCACTGTAACCCCTCCAAACCACCACACCTTCCAGTCGCATCCATCTACATTCCCCCATCATCTGATAGTAGATTATCCACACTAGATCTGGAACACATCTCACAAACTAACTTTAATTGTGTGATTAGTGGCGATTTTAATGCCCCACACAACCAATGGAATTGCAGAAAAAACTCCACCAGAGGAATACAACTTAAAAACTTCGCGGATTAACTCGATCTACAAATAGCTTTCCCCATCCCCCACCAGATTTGGTCACAATTCCATAAACACAATAATATTGCATTAATTAGAGAATTCCACTACCCTCTTTAGATCTCTGCAATTCCGGAGCTTTCGTCTGACCATAATCCAGTCATGCTCACATTTAACTTTAATATACGTAAAACCAATCCGCCCGCACAATTTAAAACACACTAGTCAAACTTCTCCAAATACATACAGAAAAACGCATGCTACTTAGATTTCACCAACATAACCTGCCCTCCCCCCAACTTGAAAATAAAATAGAATTTCTCACAAATAGCATCCTAAACGCCTACAAACAAGCCTGGTCTCCAGTCAATAAAAATGATTCCACTACACCCCAAAAATATTACAAACTTAATTTTAAAAAAAATAAAATCAGAAAACTCTATTAAAGAATTCTAGAACCCAATATTAAAAATCAACTAAATAGAATAGCTGCTGAAAATTAAAAAGAAGTTCAAAATTTTAAAAATGGTAATTGAAGCCAAGACTCTAAGTCCTAAATACAAACAACAACTCCCTCTGGCATACGACACAATTTTTTAAAAAGAAAACATCCGCAGTTTCCTTTCTCAACACTATTAGCGACACATCAGTAACAGACACCCAAAAGGCAAACGTCCTAGCAGAGACCCTGGTCACTAACTTTCAAGAAAATTCTAGACCAGTTAACTTTAACACTAATAGAGATAATGAAGTCTCCACTAAAATTAACGATTTCTTTCTCTCCCATACTAACACGTTCATTGAGCCAGCTTGTTCTGATGAAATTATAGATTATATCAAAAAAGTTAATGCAAAAAAGGCACCTGGCAAAGATGAAATTACTAACAAAATGCTTAAAAACCTTCCTCTAAAAATCATCTTCATAATAACCTACCTTATTAACAAATTTTTTTAACTAAAAATCTTTCCCAGCTCTTTGAAAATTCCTGTCATCTTTCCCATACTTAAACCTGGAAAAAACTCTCACTTACAACACAGTTACAGACCCATCTCCCTCCTACCCACCCTCAGCATATTAACTGAAGTCATCATATTAAACAGACTATAAATTTTCATAGACGAAAACAATTTTATATACCCCAACTAATATGGTTTCATTAAACAACTTTCTACTCTATCCACCCATTACTAAAATTAACTGAAACAATTAAACAGGACTAGAAAAGCATCAATCCACTGGAGCAGTATTCCAGGATATTCAAAAAACCTTTGATAGAGTGTGCATTGACAGCTTATAGTTTTCTAACTTATTACAAATAACTTTCCCCCCTCATTCACCTCATTTACTCATATGCTAAAAATAGATCCTTCTAGGTTAAAGTAGGGACCTCTTTCTCTAAATAATTTTATTAATAACAATGAAGTAGAACAAGGCTCTTTGTTGGGACCAATATTATTCAGTATCTTCATGAATGACATCCATAGCTATTCACCTTCATCCATAAACCTCTACGCCTACGATACTGTTGTGCTAGCCAAATACAAAAACCAAAAAACAATAACAAAAGCCTTAAACCTTGAACTAAAAATTCTTCAACAATATTTCAATACATAAAAAATAAACGTGGAAAAATCAGCAGCGGTTTTCATCTCCAGAAAAAAAAAAAAAAAAAAAAAAAAAAAGACCCCCCCATCCACCATATATGATATCCAAATTCCCTGGTCTGAGCGTTGATACTGTAAAGCGTCACTGGTACTCTGATGTTGTTTTTTCATTTTTTTATTTTTGAGTGCAATTGCCCTCGGGCGACATCCTCATATTTGCTCCTACATACGTATTCCATCAATTTGAGCAAAAGCGATGACTCGCTGACGCTCGTCAGTATTATTATGTCTGTAAAAAGGAAAAGAAGAAATCTTAAATGATTAATAAGTAAATACTAGAGTGAATTAAAAGTTAAATCGGAGTTTTGGGGTGTTATGAGAGTCAGCGAAGATTTGCCTGGGTCTTTTAACGTTGACATTGATGTTTCTATAGGCGCCTAGAGCGCAGAGCGCTCTTCAAGCCCAAATCTTGTATATAACACATCAATCAATAACTCCCGAGACTAACATTGAAAACAACATTTTTTTTGCAAAATTTTTTTTTATTCATCAACATAACACCTTTTGTTAATCACCTTTTAGGGTGATACAATCGTTCCAACGCTTTTCCAAATCTTTTTTTTCCCCCTCCAAATTTTTTTTTTCTTTTTTTTTTTTTTCCCGCAAGAAATCTTTTTTGTTGCGAGTAAATAGCGATAAACAGCTTTCTGAATCATTGACTCGTTGCTGTTTTTGTTCCATCGAAAGCAATCGCGGCACCCACTTGGAAAAAACCTTTTTCACTTCACTTCAAAAAACCTTTTTCAGTAAATACACTTCCATATGATATCTGTGTCATCTCAGCAATCTCACGAAGCTTCACTTTACGATCTTTCATTATAATTTTTGTCACTTCACTCACATTTTCCGGTGTAACGGCTTCCACAGGTCTACCCGAGCGTTCCGCGTCATTCGTGTCGGTACGACCACGTTTAAACTCGGCAAACCACCGACAAATCGTTGCTTTTGATGGACAAGAGTCCGGGTAACATTTTTCAATCCATTGTTTCGCTTGCACGGTGTTTTTACCCATTAAAAAACAATGTTTTATCAGAACACGAAACTCGGTTTTTTCCATTTTTTAAACAAACTACAAAACGACTTTACTCCAACCTCGATAACTCAGCTGTTTCTGGTCCGATCGACTTAAAATTTTCACACGTTTCAAGCAAAGGTTAGTACTCTAGAAAGACCTGGTTACTGGTTTACTACGAGCGCCATCTCTGGGTTAGTCTCGGGAGTTATTGATTGATGTGTTAGAAGTTGCTTTGGAAGGATGGAGTTTTCATTTTTGGTGGTAAAGTCCAAAAATAAAAATAGTTTGATGAAAATCTGGAGTACAGAATTTTCATTGTTTGAGAGGTGAGTAGCGCTGAAACTGTTATTGGTTGCCCTTTTTGAATTAAAATGAATGAAAAACATTTTAATTTTTATTGGAAATGCAAAAGGAAAGATGGGAAAAAATGATTTAATTTATAATATATATGAATATAATTTGATAAAATTAAAAAAGTGGTGTTGTAATTATTCATTATCTAACATTAAAACTTGGATGATTGCCGTTATCTTTGAAGTGTTATTTTTAGCTGATTTAATTTTATGTAAATTAGTGAAAAGACCAGGTAGTAGAGCGAAAATTTCTGCAAGTTCTTTAAGTTGTTCAATTGCTTGTATAATGTTGTTCACTGGATTATGGTTTTTATTTTGATTAAATTAGTGAGGTGTATTTTTGCGAGTTTCAGTGGTAGGCTGCGCCATCTGTTGAGAAGAAGTTATAGTTGGATGGCTGAGTTAATTAGCTCAGCTATTGGTCATTGTGTACCAAAACCGAAACAAGAAATGGTACCTGCAAAACTGTACCATCTGGAGCGGAGGTGCTTTTGGATCCCAGGAGATAGGACTCTATAAAGTCAAAGTTCATGGGAAATGTTGCTTAACCTTTCACACGAATACAGGAACTTTTTTAATGAGGATCTAGTATGTAATAGAGACTTCTAACGAACTTTGTTAAGTGGGGTTTCAGCAATATTCAAGGATTTTAAAAAACACCTTTGCATGCTTGTCGCAATTTTTAAAATGGTTGCATTCATTAGTTAACTTTTCATTTCAGAAAAGGTATTAATTGTACCATAAAAATAAATCAATATAAATTAAATAAAATGAGGGCCCTCTTAATCAATTTATTTATTGTGCTAATTTCATATCTTCTATAGCTGCAAGCAGATTCAATTTTAGAATCAGTTTAATGAGGTAAATGTACATTATCACACTTTTCTTCAATTTTTTTAGGAATCAGGAGTTAGATTACTTGTTGAGATTCAAATCACAGACTGCAAGTTAATGTCTTTCAAAGAGCATCTATATTTACTCTTGTTGATGTTCAAGCAAGAAAAGCTTTGTTCATAAATTTATATTTGTTACAATCAACTAATGTCTCATTGTGAAACGTTTGTTTCACAATGAGATCTCACTGCATGTTAGTCAGTTCGAGCATCAGTTCCTGAGGTGCTACGTCTCATTACCAGCAATCATGGGTTATGGGAGCAAAATGAATTTATGCTCAATCTTTGTAAGGTTCTTAATTCTTCTTGTAACCTGGACCCCCCCCCCTCTCCAAACTCTACACAAAATCCGTAATCGTAGCAGAAACACTTTCAGGCACTTTATGTTTTCCTAACAAAGGGAAATGTTAAAAATTGCATTCACCTGCTTAACTTGTTAATATCCCTAGTTTTTCTTTGAATGATTTTACGTTCGGGGAAAAAATTTAGGTTCAAGGCGGATTTTTTTTAACTCTTGGCTAGCACAAAAATTCTTAGAAGGTCGCATGTGACCGCTGGCCACTATTTGCCTATCAATGCGGTAAGTTACTTAAAATTTTAACTATTTGTGGTTAAATAATACGGAAATTTTGTGTTGATTAAAATTAAATGTAATAGTTATAATTCTTATATACATTATATTTCTTATAAAAATATTTAATTTAAAATTTATTCATTTTATTTTCAATGTTTAATAGGGAGTCATATGGACAAGAATTTTTTGTAAGAGGGCCTTTTCTTATCTATTTATTTGGAATGATTGTTATAATACTGAGTTATCTCTTATTTCACGCAGACATTTTAGAAAATATATGAACTAGCTGCGCCTCAAACTACAAATACAGCATTAGTTATATTTGTAGATCTCCTAACGAAACTTTTTGAAAAAAAAAAGGGGGTTAGCATTTTTTGTTTCAGTTCGATCAAAATCGAGACAAAGTAATCCTATTTTTATCTATCACCTTCGAAATCCACATATTTGATGACGAGTTTTTTGCTTAAGAAATATTAACAGCTCAAAGCGAATGAAAAACACATAAAACCTAATTGCGTTCCAATTAAATGTTACATTTTTTTACAACAGGAAAATTTTCTCAATTGAATTTGGATACTTCATACAACCTAACCCCCCCAGCAATTAATTTGCAATGACTAATGAACAAATTATTGTCGCTATTACAAAAGTTAAACAATGCGTTTAAAACAACAAATCAAAGAATATCAAAAGAGTACACCACTATTTTTCCAAAGAGATTTTGTATATTATGTTCAGTAAAGTTAGAACGAACTAGTGTAACGTTCACCATACTCTCGTTATTAAAATTGAACTCCACTTCTTCGGTGGGGTATGAATACAAAAAAAAAAAAAAGTACATTAAAGTCTTGCCTTGTAGAGAATACATGTAAAGTCTCTTAATTCTACAATATTTTCAACATTTTTGCTTTTGTTAAGGATTTCATAAATTGGAAGTTTGGGTTCAATTCGAAATTAAGCAAGCATCAAATTCTAAATATAAAAAAAAAAAAAATGTAAGTAATTTTTAGAGTCACATTAGACATCCGCTCAATATACCTTATCATTAATTTATAAATTTAAGTTTTTCATGGGTATCCTTTACGGAAGAATGAACATAAGAATATACATTGAAAATAATTTTTATTTTGTGATGACATTGATTTTTCCGAAATTGTACTTTCCCGTAAAGTTAAATCTATGATTATTTTATTTATTTATTTTTGCATATTTCAATTCTCCAATATTTAAAAATATATAAGAAATTCCAGAAATTTTTAAGACGATTTGGTTCTAGAAATTGGACACTCAATAGGTTTAAGAAGTTGATTTCTCTAAGATATTCCACACTAACTATTCATTCAATATTTTAATTCCGATATATTTCATTACATTTTACTTGCAAAAAAAATTTAAAATAAAAATGTTTCAGAATATTCAACAGACATTTAATCTTCTCTTTCCAGGTATAACGCGTAATATATTTTTATTTTTTTACATAAGAAACAGTCTAAGATATTTTATACGTAACATTTGGAAAACAGATGGCGCTGAAGTTTGTAGCAGTCTGAAAGTTCAGAGCAATTCTGCATATATTCTAATTATCTTTTTCTAACAATATATTCGAAATTTCGGAGTAAGAAATATCCTTCATATTGAATTTTAAGTTAAGTACTGCAGCTAGAGTATCAACGTTCAATCTTGATATCTCATTTGTCTAAAAATCATTACTAATTGAAAAAACTCTTTCAACTGCTGCATTTGTTCCAGGTTAGCACAACGTGAATTCAACAAGATTAACTAAATTTTCATATGGAATACGTTCATTTTTGAAATGGTTAAATATTTCCACCCATTTTTAACAATTTAAACATGTTAATTTTCCCATTGTTCTAATTCCTCAGAATTTAAATATACATTAAGTCTTCTAATTTCGTCAAACCGACAATTGGCATCGATTTTAATATGAGGCATTTCTTTCGATAAAAACTCAACACAATTTTCAACATTTGTCCAATTTACTTGCGATGAAGTCAAAAAACACTGTTACGACCCGCGAGTGCAGATGGCGCTAGTAGTCATATTCTTGTTTTAAAATTTGTATTCATTATTCCTGTAGACATCAGTTAAGGAGCACGACGTACCAACCGTCGCTCAAATAAACATTCATTTTTTTAGTATACAGTCCACAGCTCTTTCTTTGAATAGATAAGTTTCAAATAACTCAAAGTCTAATCATTCAACCCCCATCATTATCCAGTTTGTGGTCGCACGAGCCCGAGAACCGAAAATAGATAACATGGCGCCAAAAGAACTATCAGAACTCACCGTGTTGAGCAGAAGAAAAGCATTTTTGCTCGGTCAAATTACTCGGATTAAAAACTCTTTAGAAAGTGTGGATTCTTCATTGAATCAAGTGGAACTAAAAAATAAACTAGTCTCGCTTTTCCAGGTCAAAGCGAAAATCGACGTTTTACGAAACGAAAGTTACAGTATTCTTTCGGATGAAGAATTCCCTGATTTTGAAAATAGTTTGGATAAAATGGAGGAAGACGCAGATAATTTAGAGGTGAGTCTCAATACTTTACTTGAATCTTCAGCTTTTGATATCTCTAAATTGTCTGTAAACAATGATTTTGCTAATTGTAACGTAAAACTACCATCCATTAATTTACCTGAATTTTCGGGACAGTATGTTGATTGGTTACAATTTAAATCTCAGTTTGTAACACTAATTAATGATAATACTTGTTTATTGGATTCACAAAAATTGTATTATTTACAATCTGCCCTCAAAGGCAATGCAAAACAGTTGCAAACAGTTAATGGTTCATACGTATCTTTATTCGACGCCTTAAAACGAAGATATGAAAACAAAAGATTAATCGTTAATAGCCACATTGCTGAACTGTTGAATCCTAACTACAAAGATGCGTATTGTTTTCGATACAAGTTTCCACGAAGATGGACAATTAGCTCTTAATGACTGTATATGGCCAGGTATGAATTTAAATCCTAACATATTCCATCTGATCATTTCTTTTCGCTTCAACAAGATTGCTATTATCGCAGATATAGAACGTGCATTCTTACAAATTTCATTGCGTGACGAGGACAGATATGCAGTTAGATTTCTGTTTCCAGAACATGGTTCAAATCAAATTGAGCCCTACAAGTTTCAAGTCTACAGATTTAAGCGTGTGATGTTTGGAGTGAACGTGAGTCCTTTCTTACTCTCCGCAACGATTTAGCATCACATTGAGAAATATCGTGAACAGTATCCAGCAGCAATTGAAATGCTTGACACTTGTCTCTACGTTGATGATGTAATTAGTGGTGCTGATGACATCTCCCAAGCTTTAAAAATATCAAAGGATGCTGATACCATCATGAAAAATGCTAGCATGAAATTACGCAAATGGAATTCAAATGATCAAACCTTAATGAAAACATGGAAATACGAAGGCCTTGAGACACATTCTCATCACTCGGAAAACAATTCTCAAGTCCAGTTATCAAAAGTTTTAGGGATACCATGGAATGTCATTCACGACTATTTCACAATTTATGTGAAAGGACTGCTAGAATTGGATACATAAAAACCTATCACAAAAAGAATTGTATTACAGTCATCTGGTAAAATATGCGATCCAGTTGGATTTTCATCACCTTACACAATCAGGCTCAAATGCTTATTACAAGAACTGTGGCTAAGGAAGTTAGCCTGAGACCACCAGATATTTATGCAACATGGTCACAATGGTGGTCAGAACTTCCTCTTTTGTCAGAAATAATGATTCTACGAATGATCCTCGATTCCAGAGCTGGAGATTCAAGTGTAATCCAAATCCATACCTTCTCCGATGCTAGCCAAAGAGCATGGAGCCTCCACCTTTTGAGAGTTCAGCACAAGGATAGAATCAGCATTGCTCTCGTAACATTAAAAGCCGTGTTGCACCTTTGAAAACATTATCCCAGCCCAGATTAGATCTGATGGGTGCTCTACTTGCTGCACACTTAACAAAGGAAGTTAAGAAAAAAATAAATCGAAAATGTCCAACTACAGTCTTTTTCTGGACGGACTTTCAGATCACTTTATATTGGATCAAAGGTCCCAGCCATAAATGGAAAACTTTTGTGGCGAATAGAGTTCGGGAAATCCAATCCCTCACCGATCCGAAGTCGTGGTTCCATTGTTCAGGCAAGGACAACCCAGCAGATATCTTTACAAGAGGAATCAGTGTCGAAGCTCTTTCAACGAACTCCAAGTGGTGGAATGGACCCTCGTTTCTGAGTCAAACCAACTTCTTGACCAATGGACTAGATGAAGCGATCCCAGAAAGATTGTATTCAGCAGAAATGAAAAAGAACTCAAATCCAGAAAATGACATTTCCCTGACAGTGACAGTTACTCAAAATGATTTCTTTGAGAACATAATTAATATATCAAACAGTTATGTAAAATTAATTCGAGTTATAAGTTTTCTCTCTCTTTACAGGTTCATACATAACTGCAGAACCAGAAGTGCAAAGATAAAAGGACCCCTTACTTCACAAGAAGTAAGTTATGTTGAAAATTGGCTGATCCGCTCCTTACATAAAAAGGAGTTCCCCGAAGAAATGCGTAAATTGTTGGCAGGTGAGCCTATTCCTATAAGATGCAAGTTAACTTCTCTTAATGTCTTTCTTGATGAGAGTAACATTATTAGAGTTGGAGGCAGACTCGCAAATTCGAATTTGAATGAGAAGGCTAAATTCCCAATGATTTTACCGAGTAGACATATTTTAACTGATATTATATTGCGTTATTATCATAAGAAATATTTGCATGCAGGACCCCACTCACTTTTATATCTTGTTCGTCAGAAATTCTGGCCACTCAATGGCAGAAATAATTGTCGTAGAATTATTCATGAATGTGTAATTTGCTACAAAAATAAGCCTATCACATCAAATCAAATTATGGCTAATCTACTAAGAGATCGTGTAACTCTGAACTACCCTTTTAATGTCACAGGCATTGATTTTGCATGCTCATTCCTTATAAAGTTTAAAAATCAAAGAAAAGGAGTACTATAAATAAAATTTATGCGGTAATATACGTATGTTTATGCACAAAGGCTATACATTTGGATTTTGTGACTGATCTCACATCCCAAGCATTCATAGCAAGTTTAAAACATTTTTTTGGTAGGAGAGGAAAGTGCGCAAAAGTCGTCACTGACAACGGTAAAACCTTTGTTGGCGCAAACGCCGAAATTAAAAAATTGTTCAAAATAGTTAAATCGCCTGATCAAACATTAGCTGATTTTTTGACAAGTCAATCCATAGAGTGGAACTTTATCCCACCGAGATCCCCACATTGTGGAGGACTATGGGAAGCAGGGGTAAAATCCTTTAAATTCCACTTAAAAAGAGTTGTAGGGAATGCACATTTAACTCTTGAAGAGTTCATTACCATACTTTGTGAAATTGAGGCAGTGCTAAATTCCCGACCACTCACTCTTTGACATCAAATTTCGATTATTTCGAAACTCTGACCCCCGCACACTTCTTAGTTGGTAGACCCCTAACATCCATAGTTGAACCACAAGTAACTAATACAAACGAGAATAGGTTGTCGAGAGGGGAAAGAGTAAAAAAATTTACTCAACACATTTATAAACTTTGGAAACGTGATCATCTAAATAATTTACAAGAAAGTCACAAGTGGAAATTTAAAAAAAAAAAAAATAATGTTTCTGCCGGATCCTTAGTGTTAATAAAAAAAAGAAAATCTTCCCAGTACGAAATGGAGTACGGGTAGAATAACAGAAGTATTTCCCGGCACAGATGGTAAGGTCCGAGTTGTGAACCTGCGAATGCCAAATGGAAACATATTGAAGAGAACAATTCGAAACCTTTGCATATTACCTGTATGAAATTTTGTAATTAGCAATTATTGTTTGTGTATAATTCAACTTTAATCACATATTTAAGTATTGTATAATGTATTGTGTATTTTGTATTTAAGTATTGTAAACATATTATATGTGTGTATATTTGTATTGAAATTTCATTTCAACGGCGAGAACTGTTACGACCCGCGAGTGAAGATGGCGCTAGTAGTCATATTCTTGTTTTAAAATTTGTATTCATTATTCCTGTAGACATCAGTTAAGGAGCACGACGTACCAACCGTCGCTCAAATAAACATTCATTTTTTTAGTATACAGTCCACAGCTCTTTCTTTGAATAGATAAGTTTCAAATAAGTCAAAGTCTAATCATTCAACCCCCATCATCATCCAAACACAGTTAAAAACTTATTTCCTGTGATATTTGTTTCAAACCATTCTTCGACATATTTGAAAGATGTATGGTAAAAAATTCCGCACTTCTTTAGTACACTTTTTCATTATTCTCGGATTTGATTCCCCTAAGTTTGATATATTTTTTTTATTATTAAAAGAATAAATTTTTCTTCAATTCATGATTTTCATTTTGAAGTACAAACTCGCGCAAAGTAAGACTAACTTCTGTGGCTTAAATATGTTCATCTTCAATCTTTTGAATTGCTTTATGGAAAATAGATGCCTGATTATATACAAAAAACACTGATATCTCCGATAATTCATAATTGAAAAAAAGATTCCTGAATTTTGAGCATTACTTAAACTTAAAAAATATGAACGGAGAGGCACAAATAATTGTAAAACGATCTCAATAGCAGTTGTTATAGCGGGCCACACACACACATACCTAACTTTTTAATATCCTAAATGTTTTTTGTATTCAACATTTGCGTCTTCAGAAAATTGTTTTAAAGTAGCCATACGAACAATAAAATGACTAAAATAACTTGTCATTATTATTACTTCTACATCAATTGTCAAGACACATGACTCTGTCTTGATTGCTTTTGTTGAAATATGTGCATTACAACCTATTCCTAATATTTTCTTTTGGAGTAAGTCTTGTATTTTTGCATAGACTTTATTCACTCCTTTGCGCCCTCGTCCACCAAAATTTGTGTTTGTATTTGTTGGCCTTCCTCAGAGTAGGCCTTTGATAATTTAATTTAATATTGTATGCTACATCAACAGAGAAAGACAAATTCTATTATTTAAAATCACTATTTTATTTACACTATTATATTTACATTATTTACAAGACAGTATCAGCCAAAATCTCTATTATCATAGTTACGGTCTAATACAATCACAGCCAAACTTCCAAGAAGCCAGCTAGCCAGTCAGTCATCATCTCAAATCTAATCAGATCTCCTTTATATATATTCGGGAATCTGCATTCGATACCGTCAACTTTACAGTTAAAAATCGGCATCCAATGAAAAACAACTTCATATGACGTAATAGAAAAAAAAACACCGTCGAATGCAAATTCCCGATTCCATTGCCAGATGCGTGGGATGACGTCATATCGAAAAACGTAATTCCACTTGATTACCACGATATGACAACAATTGGCCCACCTCCCACACATCTGGGCGATGTTACAAAAAATTAAACAATTTTCAAATGCAAATATATCAAAATCTAAAAATATACAAAATTCATATTTATGTATATATAAAAAAATAATTTGATATACCTTATACATAGCATTTGAATTGCAACTCCCCAGCAGCATCCATCAAAACAACGCATTCCGCCTCCTTAGTGGATAAAGAGCCACTACGTTGCCTTGATGTCCGCTTCGTTAGATCGAAGCATCGAATTAGATGCTTCGTGGAATGAAACTGGGATTTTAAGTCTTTAAATTTTTTAATTGTCAATTGTTTAAAAAATTTAATTCTATTTCCTGTTTTATTATTCCGGTAAATGAATTTGTACCACTAAAATTAAAAAATTCTGGGTCATAAGGGATTTCATTTGCCTCACAGTAAGCTTTAGCATCGTTCCTAGATCTCAAACGCATGCTCGTACCCAATATACCATAGTATATATCGACTCTTGATCCATCGGGTCGAGGTACAGCTTTCCGAAACCAATTTATTTCAGACTTGGAGGGAATGGTTGGATCCGAATTGTTTTGATCAGAAATTTCCGGTTCTTCGTCAATTAATTTAACCTCTTTGGTTATCTCTTTAACCGGTTTTTCTATTTCTGCATCCAATTCGATTTCATCATCATAACCATTTAATATTATTAAATTTTTCCTTACATTTTGTTCCCTACCGGTTAAATTATTTTCATAGATTTTAACATTTATGGTTTCGATTACTTTATTCTTTTCCGGAATTAAAACGCGATATCCTCTGCTACGAAGAGCATACCCTAATAATATTCCTTTTTCAGCACGCATATCTAGCTTTCTACGCTGTTGCTTTGGAATCCCTACAAAAACGGTTGATCCGAAAGTTCTTAAATGTCGTACGGTTGGAACCCTTCCACCATACAATTCAAACGGGGTTTTCTCGGAATGCTTATGCGTTACTCGATTCCATACGTACAGTGGCACAAACAATTGAGGATACACCTTACTTTTACTTGATAAATCCAACTTTCAATCAAAATAACACCTTAACCAGAAGTGCAAACGAATTTTTATTCTTAGACATAACAAAAGGTTTAATTAACAGTAAAAATAAAGAAAAATCAACAACAAAATTCTAAAATAAAACTTTTTAGAGTTATTTCAAATAAACATAAGCAGATTTTTACCTCAAAAAATTGAGGATACACAAATGAAATTTTTGTTTAACTACCACTTGATTTCTTTTTGCTTGCTACTAAAGTTTGGGAAATTTTATCCTAAACTTTTTCAACTGTTATTTCTGTCTTTTGAAGTTGGTTATGAGAATATAAAGCTGTAATTTTAAATGGAAAATGGCTCCTCGGAAAGAGACTAGTATTGATGTAAGAAAATTTATATTAAGGTTATTTAAGAAGGGAAAATGTTATCGTGAAATAGCTGAAATTGTCGGTAGAAGTCACTCATGTGTCCAGAAAATCATTGGGAAATTTAAACGCGATGAATTAATTCAAAATAAGAGTGGAAGAGGAAGGAAAAGTATTCTGAGTGATGTAGCTAAAAGGAAAATTTTAAAAGATATCAAGATTAATCCTAAACTGAGTGCAGTCAAACTAGCTGCAGAAACTTCTCGAATAATCTGCAGAAGTGTAAGTGCTGAAACTGTGAGAAATGTGATTAGACATGCTGGATATAGCAGTCGAGTAGCTAGAAAGAAACCTTGCATAAGCTTACAAAATCAGAAAAAGCGTTTGGAGTTTGCAAAAACTCATCAGTTGAAGACAGAAAACTTTTGGAAGAAAGTTATATTTAGTGATGAAAGTAAATTCAATATTTTTGGAAGCGATGGTCGTCACACCGTTTGGAGAAAGCCGAACACCGCTTTGGATCCAAAAAATTTACGTCCTACAGTTAAACATGGTGGTGGCTCCGTCATGGTTTGGGGTTGTATGGCTGCAAATGGGGTAGGAAATTTAGTTTTTATAGATGGTATAATGGATCATAAGCTTTATATAGACATACTCCGTAACAATCTTAAAGAAAGTGCACAAAAATTGGGTTTAGATGGAAATTTTATATTTCAGCACGACAACGACCCCAAACACACGGCACGTAATGTCAAAATGTGGTGTCTTTTTCATTGTAAACAGCAATTGCACACACCGCCACAGTCCCCTGACATCAATGTCATAGAAGATTTGTGGGCCACACTAGAAACAGCGGTCCAAAAACACCAGATTAGAAACAAAGCCCATTTAAAGCAAGTGTTACAAGAAGAATGGGATAAAATATCTCCAGATACCACTAAAAAATTGGTCGAATCGGTACCAAGACGTTTGGAGGACATTATAAAATACTAAGGACATGCAACAAAATACTGATACTGTCTATGCATGTAATATATCGAAAAAATTTCATTGGTGTATCCTTAATTTTTTGAGGTAAAGATCTGCCTATGTTTACTTCAAATATTTGTGAAACTTTTAATTTTAGATATTTTTTGTTGATTTTCGTTATTTTTACTGTAAATTAACCCTTTTATTACGTGTAAAAGTAAAAATACGTCTTCTATTCTAGTTAATGTGTTATTCTCATTAAAAGTTGGATTTATCAAGTGAAAGAAAGGTGTATCCTCAATTGTTTGAGCCACTGTATGTAAAGCATAGCACTGCCTCACCCCAATTTTCCTCTCCTAATTTCGAATCCCTAAGCATAGTTCGTACTGCATCCATTGCTGTTAGATTAAAACGTTCAGCGACTCCATTCTGTTCTGGGGTATACACGTTTGTTCTTTCATGTTTGATACCTTTATCTTCTAAGAACCTTTCAAAATCCCCTAGACAGAATTCCATCCCGTTATCAGTACGAATATTAATAATTTTGTTACCGGTAAATCTTTCGGCTCTATTTTTAAATTTTATAAAACTACTGAAAACTTCCGATTTTTCCCTTAGTAAGTATATACACACTTTTCTAGAAAAATCATCTATGATAGTTAAAAAATATCGATTGCCGCCTCTGGATGTAGTTTGGATCGGACCCGCCACATCCAGATGTAAAAGTTCTAATGGTTTCCGTGATCTAATTTTTCCTATTGGTTTAAACGAAACCCTTTTAGCTTTTCCAATTAAACACGGCTCGCAGTTTAATTCTTGATCTTTCAATGCGGGCAATCCTCTAACATTCTTTACAGTCTTCAAAATATAATCCTTATTAATATGACAATAACGTTTATGCCATAATTCAAGACTGTTCTCCGAAGAGATCTGATTTATTTCTTCCCATTTATAATTACGCTCTTTACCCATTTTCGGATAATCTATCTGCTTATAATTACGCTTTTTACCCATTTTCGGATAATCAGCTAACACATAATAAAGACCATTATTTCGTTGGCCGAAAATAGCTTTCTTCCCTCTTTAGAAAAAATGTCAATTCGCCCATTCTTCCCTACGAAATAGGATCCACTCGCTTCAATGCGGTGGCCCGCCATCAAATTATGTCGAAGCCTGGGTGAATACAAAACATCGGTTAGAGTAACCGTTTGAGTCCCTCTTTGATTTTTACAATCAAAAGTTACATTCCCCTTACCGAGAACTTCACAGGTCATTCCGTTAATTGCAGCTTTCATTTCTACCCCAGAAGTCTGTTGAAATGTTGTAAACAGATCACGATTATTACAGAAGTGACAGCTTGCAGCGGTATCAAATACCCATGCAGTATTGTCAGTATTTGTTCCCAAACTGGCTTCTGCCAAAAAACTAACATTGGGGTTAGCTTTTACTTTAGCCTGATTCCTAATCTTAATCCTACAGTTTCTAGCAAAATGGCCCATTTTCCCACAATTAAAACACTTTATATTTGGTTTATTATTGGGATTTTCTGGCTGACTATTTAAATTCCCCTTTTGCTGATCTTTACTTCTATCTTTACTTTTAATAAAATTAGGTTTCACACTAATACCTTCCATAGCTTGTTCAAAATTTCTACTTACATTATCTTGTTTACAAAACAGTTTTAGTCGGGCTTCCTCTGACAACAGTTCATTTAGTACGTTATCGAAGGTAAACTTAGAGTCCTCAAAACAATAAATTAACTGGACAATTCCTCTGTATTGCTCAGGTAGTCGTCTAATCAATTGGAATGGCTTCAACCAATCCGAAATTGGTCGACCGGCTTCGGACAACTGCTGTATGATAGTCCTCAATCTCGCACCATATAGGTTGATTCCTTCTCCGGGATTGAGATGGCAGCTGAAAAACGCATCCGTCAGCTCCACAATTCTGGCTCTTGAACTTGGCTCGAAATGTGTCTTGATCTTCTCCCATGCATCTCTTGGGTCTTCCATGCCGCTAAGTAGCGGGCGAAACTCCTTCTGTACATTTAGGTAGATGAGGAAGTAAGCTCGTATTTTCTTTGCTGCACATTCTGGATCTTCTTTCTTGGCGGAGGCATCGACATCGCTAGACTTGTGCTGAACAACAAACTGCCATAGATCCTTTTCCATGAGTAAAACTTTGATATCTTCTTTCCACGTGGCATAATTGGATGCGTTCAAAGCATCAATCTGATACGTCATCAAAGCCATTATATTCGTGATTAATTCCAAACTTTACTCTGTTAATGTGGCTTTATTATTTTAAAAAAATAATTTAAATGCAGGCACTCGGATTCTTGCCTGGGCCCATAACCAATTGTTGACCTTCCTCAGAGTAGGCCTTTGATAATTTAATTTAATATTGTATGCCACATCAACAGAGAAAGGCAAATTCTATTATTTAAAATCACTATTTTATTTACACTATTATATTTACATTATTTACAAGACAGTATCAGCCAAAATCTCTATTATCATAGTTACGGTCTAATACAATCACAGCCAAACTTCCAAGAAGCCTGCTAGCCAGTCAGTCATCTCAAATATAATCAGATCTCCTTTATATATATTCGGGAATCTGCATTCGATACCGTCAACTTGACAGTTAAAAATCGGCATCCAATGAAAAACAACTTCATATGACGTAATAGAAAAAAAAACACCGTCGAATGCAAATTCCCGATTCCATTGCCAGATGCGTGGGATGACGTCATATCGGAAAACGTAATTCCACTTGATTACCGCGATATGACAACAGTATTATCAACTGTTAGTGCAACAACTTTATAATTCAAATTATTTTCATTTATTACTTACTCTATGCAGGTGGTTTGACAAAATTTCAGTAGTTTCGCCCTTGATAGATTCTAAATTTAAAAATTTTACTTGAATGCCCTTGGTACCATTATAATACCTTACTAATATTGGATGCAATTTGGTTTCATTATGATTTAAATCATCAGATAAAAGCGTTACGAATGCTGCATTTTTCAAGTCTTGTGCAAGTATTTTATCACTGTAATTTTTAAATACTGATTTAATAATAGCCTCACATTTTGTCCTGGTACATGAAAATTTAGCATTGTGAAACTTTCAATAATTTAGTTGTACAATCCATACTACGAAAACTTTGAGTGAGAATTATGGTATGAAAGGCAAATGTTCCCTCCATTACAGCCATCTGTTTTTCATCTTCAGAATAGTTACAAATCTTAAGAAAATGTATTACTTTATTATTGGAAGCTGATGTATCTAATGATTGCTAATGTTTGTTAGTATTCAAGTGTTTCGTTTTAGCTGCTCTGCCTCCAACCGCAATACAAAATTCTCCTCTGCAAATATTGCAAAAAACAATGGTGACTCTCTTCGATATGAGGAATGGAAATTCCTTTTTCAATTGATCGTTTCAATGGCATTTCCTCTTTCTTGATTTTTCCATCCCTTGATAGAAACTTAAAATAAAATATAGAGCTACACGAACGAAGTAAGCACATTATGAATAAATAAAATTAACAATTAAAACTAAAACTTTGATAACAAAAGCGTTAAAACTTCACAAAATCTAAATTTAAATTATTTTACATTTGTGTCGAAAACAGGGTTGAATTAATAATACGTGAATTGTACTTACTTGAGTATAGTATTCACTGAGAAAGAAATAATTTCGTATTTCCGTTAGAAGTAAACACGATGTATAATTTAGAGGCAATAGTGAAAGACAAGTGACAAACAGTTGGAAGTTCTCCTATGCCCTGCGCATGCGTTTCCGAACTATACCGTCACATGACGATCAACATTTTGGCACGGCATCTCTGAATCAGATTAACGGATTTGTTTTAAAATATCTTAAAGGAGGACTATCCTCTCTGAAGGAGGACGATTGGTCACCTTATATAAAAGAACCGTTAAAGCAGTCCTTAAATCTAAAAATTATGCGCCCCTTCGCTTTCGAGGCAGCTATCAACCATCCAAAATGTAATAGATGGTCTCCAACTGAAAGAGCCCCCTTCGTGATCAGGGCTATCTTGCTCTTATTGCATCAAGACATTAATTTTTTTGGATATGTGTAATTTCTGCAAATTTATAAAATGGTAGAAATTCTTTAAACATCAATGCTTCAAAATAGTTCCATTGTTCATTGAAAAATTACATACATTTTAAAATAAAAATAAAAAAAATTATTCCATAATATTGAAAATATATATGCAGGGTTATGCACATGAATCAAAATAAACAATATAAGAAAATAGGTATGTAAATGTGACATTACATCTTCAATACTGTAAACGGTCCGTATTGTGTGTAATCCAAGAAATAGTCCTTAGTTGATATTTTCGTATTTATTGACATTCACACGCATAAATATAACTGGAAGAAGAATATATAACAATTATGAAACTAACACACTTGAAAATAATAATGATTTTCCGCTAACAATGAGCGAGCTGTGCCTATTTGCACAAGTTAAAAAGAACACTTCAGAGGTGTAAAAGCACATAGCGACTGACTCAAACTCACTCTCGTTATTCTTACAAAAAAAAAAAAAAGGTACATACAACGCCATCTATAGGCGTCAATAATCAAAACATTTAGAATACGAATAAGAAATAATTACAGACATAAGAGTTACATGAACAAATACACAATTGTTGGGCAAATTATCGCTCTTTTTTTAAATTTTGCTCTGATAATGAAATTCAATCTTTTACCTTTAAAATATATTTGAATTTTGTAATTTTGTTACTATTTTAATCAGAACTGAATAATAACTGTTTTAATATTACATATATTTATTTTTCTTACCTAAAAAAAAAAAAATCTCAAAATTTTATGCATCAATGAACCTGAAATTTTAAATGTACATTTTTCAAATACTTATACGTAGAATGGACTATTCTTGAGAATTTATGAGTAGAAGATTTTTTTACATTGCATTAAATTGAAAATACAAAAACTTTTTAAGAAAATTTCAGAGCTCAGAACTCGAACTACCATAGCTTGTTACATAAGGGCTATATTATCAAAAATAATAGTCCATTCTCTAGATAAGGTTATATCCTGTATCATTCAATTTATTGCGGCAAGTCTTGATATATGTTTATGTTTGTATGAAATTCCTTTTTGTCATTAAAAATATAAACTTACAAAATTTTTATTGGGTGATTTTTTAATTTTGAATCCCCATAAGGTCACAACACATGTATTTGTCGGTAAAATTTAGGTTAATTCAAAAAACTTTCTTCGAAAGTTGTACTGCTACCTTAAAGCCCTTGAGAGAGATAGAGAAAAAAAAATATTCGCGGAGCGGCTCTGTGATCACTTATGAAATGGTATTAAATTACTTGATAAACGATTTGTGAAGAGGCGCTGCTATCGCCTTTCAAATGTGATGTTTTATTTTATGATTTGATGAATCAGTGTGTGCAGAGTTAAGTATAGAATGATTAGAACGTTTAAGCGTCGTTTCGAAATAAAGATTGGTATAAGAAGAAATACTTTTGGATAAGTTAATTTAAAATCCTCTTATAGTTTTGAGAGCAGCGACTAGAGTTGCATTAACATTACTGGTCATCTTTTTGCCGGGAATGAGAAACGTTTTTGAACTTTTCGGCGTTATAGTCGATTATAAATTATTCCGTTGGAAGTTGCTGAATTGAGGGTGAGCTGGGCGTTTTGAATTCTATTTAAGATTTTAAATTTTGAGAGCAATTATTGTTAGTTATTAACTGTGTTTAGTGATATGGCTGCAAGTATGAAATATTTTCTTGCTAAGAAAAAGCTGTGATAACGAAATTGAAACACAAACTGTCGGAACCAAATTTAAGTATTAGTGAAGTATAGTTATTGAGATCAAAATTTAAAATATTACACGTTGAGTTTAAATCTGTTTGCGATTCTATTATCAATCTAAGTGCTGAAGATAATGTCGAAAAGGTTATGGATGAACAAGACGAAATGAATGCTATTCTTATTGATATAGAATTCGAAGTTAATAGCAAGATGTTTTTAAAATTGGATTACCATAATAAGTTTGAAAGTTCTAATAAAATGTTTTTTCTTTTATTTCTGAGAAATCTATTATGCATTTACTGGAAATTTCTTTACCCACATTCACGAGAGAAATACATGTTTAACTCTTATTTATAGATATTTTTAAAATGATCATTCAAGTGTATCAAAACCCCAACTTATTAGATGCTATAAAATTACACTACTTAAATTCAGTATTAAGCCATTAGAATAGTTCAAACAATTTTGATAACAGATTTTAACTATCAGTTAGCCTGACCTATATCCGAGGTGAGATATTCTAATACACCAGAACAAATTTATGAGCCTCTGTAGAGATTCATGAGCTTTTCTGTTGCTCAAAATGAGTCAGCGACTGCGATTCTAAATTTAATTGATGTGAAAAGTGAAGTTGTCAGGTCCTTAAAAAAATCCAGATCTAAAATTAGAAGGTTTTCCAACTATTTTTGATTTTAATTTAAGCCAATAACTTGATCAGAACTTTAAGTTGTAGAGGGAAATGAATATAAAGAAGGATGTATCACCTGCTATATGGGAATTATTAGACTTTTCTAAAAGATTATCCTAGGACTTTAAATGCAATTTAAAACGTTGGCAATGCTAAAACGAAAAAGAAGAAAAAATTGCAAATAGCACATCGTCCCAAATTGAAGTTATTCAGTGGTCCCTTAACAATTGTTTATGGCTTGCTATTAAATTAGATTTCTTTTTGTTGGGAAAATTGACAGACCAATCATGAATACGTTTCATGAGCAAGTACAAGTGTACAGATTCATGCGTTTGCTTTTTGGAGTGAATTCGAGTCCTTTTTTTGTTGGCAGCAACTATAAAGCTACATATTCAAAAATCTAGAAATTTATTTCAAGATGCTTTTGACATTCTTGATGAGAAATTAATAAAAATAACTCAAACTTAAAAAAAAAAAAAAAAGAAAAATAAAAAAAAAAAAAAGAAACTAATTATCCAAATTTCCAGAAACTCAAAATGATATTCCTTTAAATAATAAATTCACATTAATAATAAATAAAAAATTCACATTAATAATAAATTAAAAATTCACATTAATAATAAATTAAAAATTCACATTAATAAAAATTAAATATAATTCCTTAAATAATAACTTCATCAACCCAAATGAAAGGCTTAATAATTTACATATCTTAACCGACGAAAAACTCCTAGGTAAAATTAATAGTAATAATTTCAAAAACGTTTCCCAACTACCATGGAATTTCACAACATCATAATAAAATACGCAGTCAATAACAAACTCGATGCACACACTTTTGTCCTCCCAGCAGACCGATTAGCCAAATTTATTATTCGTATGCTCCCTATTGATACAATCAAATCCAATATTATTAATGAATAAATACGTATGGATTTACAGTTGAAACATGTCACAACCTCCGAAGCTTCAAAAAAAAAAAAAAAAAAAAAAAAAAATTAACTCATGCCTCTTTTCCTTATTCAACTCTACACAATAAATAAATAATAATAAAACTGTATACAATAACCCCTGCACAATAAAGAATTTTTTTTCCATCGACAACACAAGATATATTAAAATTAAAATTTGAACCATCCGCGAAAATAAAATTCCAAACCAGTGTTATCGTTGTCAATCTTTTTCCATCATTCCAAATTCTGCACCCGCTTCCCTTAATGTCTCCAATGAGGTGATAACCACTTTTCTAATCAATGCACTAAGGCTCTAGACACTCCATCCAAATTTGCCCTAAAAATTTTTTAAATTTTACCTAACGAAACTACTCTCCTCCTCTTCAAACAACACCCTCAATACCAAATTCTCAACCCCCCCCCTAAAAACAACTATTCGCTATTCTTTAAAGATTTCAAAGAACTCTTCGAAATTGTTAACATTGATTAAATTGAACAATCCATAGGGGCTTTCCAAAATCTCAATTCCACTATTTATAAATCAAACTTAGATACATTTCCAAAATTCCAAACGGTACTCGATGCTTTATTTGAAATCTGTAACATTTGGTTGTGAACTCTAGTTTTAAATCTTATGAATATCTTCTTAATCTTTTACCTCCACCTTTAGTCCAATAACAGCAAGGTCTTTCGTCCCTTTTGCAAATAACTGTGCCGAATTCTGCATAATAACTAGCGCCTCTGCCTTCTACTCAACAGTCCAGAGTTCTACGAGTATTTTCGAACAATCGCTTTACTTCTTCCTTGCCTTTCTCTTTTGGATAGATGTTAATAAAAGCTCTTTTTCACTAATTTAATTAAAATGAAAAAAAAAAAAAAAAAAAAATTCCAAACATTCGCTTATATTATTTTCATTTTTTATCTGATTCGTGCTTCGGCTCCTAATAAGCTGTTTGTGTATCTTTCTTGATGCTAAGAAAATAATACAATGCAGAGACCCAAATTGGCACTCATGAACTATATCATTGTTGTTGACAACCTTTTGTAATAGTTCCCCCTCTATCATGTTAGCTTCTCTCGAGTTTATCGAGAGAGGCATAAAATAAAATAATTTATGCCTGCATTCTGTAAGCATTTCCTCAGCATCAAATTTAAAATGATATTTTTAACCTGCTAGATAAGACTTTACTATGAAACTCTTCGAATAATGTAAGTAAAATTATTCCTCCGGTGTAGAAACGGAGTCGAATTAGATTAAAGGTCACAGAAAATATTAAATTAATGTCTAATACACATTAATTTAATATTTTTATTTATTAAAAAAAATTTTAAAAATAGGATAAGAAGATGAAATTTTGTTACTTTTTTCTGTCCAGGAAAAAAAATTCAACCAAGTCAGCTTTTATCTGGCTTATTTCAATAAAGTATTTTTTATAAATAAGATTTATAACTCAGTTACAGCTTTTTGTATGCTTCTATTATTTTTACCCCACAAAGTATCAAATTTATTGATTTAGCGATTGTAAAGTTTTCAAAGTACATTAAATTAAATCTATTATTTATAAAAATAATAGATTTAATTTAATGTACTTTGAAAACTAATATATATACTAGCAGCTATAAAGCTGCTAGTATATATATTATTTTCTGAACAATACATTTTATGAGCCTAGGCTATTTTCTAATGAAACTATGTAACTATATTCTTGATATGACTAACAAATGAAATTTGAGGAACTAACATTTTAACAAAAGTAATGAAAGAATTATCATGTTTTCGCTTAATACATTGTGGGAATTGTCCCACTGCGCTACAGCAGCACCACCTTCAACGCAGATTAGATCTCGAGGTGGAAGCACGCACAAATATGCAAATTTCTCTTTTCTCAGTGCCTTTTTCATTTTCCTGCTCAATATTTACACCTAAACGATATTCCACTTTCCCCAAGTTCAGTGATTTCCAATTTTGCTTTCGGGTTTGAAACTACACATTTATTAAAGTTCTTTTTGAAGCGGGGCTGAGATCGCCTTTTAAATGCGCTGTTTTATTGTGATTAAATGATTGATTTTGTGGGCGTATAGTTAAACAGAGAATGTTCGAATCGCTTATGTGTAGTATTACTTCAAATTAAATTTGATTTTACAATAAATCAATCGATTACTTAGTTACAGTCCACTTAAGGTTTTGAGAGCAGCAAGCGGAGCTGCATTAAAATTTCTGGTCTATTTTGTCAGAGTTATGAAATGTTATTGAACTTTAGTTGACAAAGATTTAACGCGAAAAGCAACATATTATTGTGGGACTTGTTTTAAATCCAAACCTATTTTGTCGTAGTAGATTTACCATGTAAACGAATAAATAGATTTCCTAAATTTAATGTAACCAGATTAGACATGCATGGTTCGTTTTTATTGCTTATAAAAACCAGAAAAAGGGTGTACTAGACAAAATTTACGTATGGGTGTGCATATGTTTCTTAACCACAACTATTAATTTTGAGATATTGTCAGATTTAACATATAATACTTTGATTGCCACTTCTTAAGCATTTCAAGGTTAAATGTGGTAAATATTCAAAACTATTCACGGATAATGCGACTAACTTTGTGGAAACTAATTCCCAATTGAAAAAGTTCTGTAAACTAGTTATAATTTTCCTGACAAAATGTGAGCTTCGTATTGTACGTCCGAAAAAGTAGATTGGAATTTAATCCCTTCCAAGTCTCTCCAATTCAGTGGGTTATGAGAAGTTGGGCTAAAGTCTGATAAACATTCTCTGAAAAGAACAATAGATTTCAACTTTACTTAAGAAGAATTTGAATCAATAGCCATACACATTGAGGAGATACTTTAGATCTTTAACGCCAATGTCAAAGAATTTTGACGATTCACTTTACTTTTCACCACAGGAGTGTAAGTGTGTGATGAAGTTTATTGGTGCAAGAGCTAGATATAGCTATACTGAGCTAAACAAAAGTGTAACTATGACTTAGAAGGGGTTTTCTTTAAAGAAAAAGAGAGAGAAAAATCGGTCAACAAGGAGGGTCGAAGATGGCGAAGGATCACTAAAGTATCCCGGGAATTGGGGTTAAGACAGTTTTCCTCTTGGGAAAGAAACACATCATAACAGTCATGAATGGGAATCACAAGAACGGTCTACTCTTTCGAACCAGATCATTGAAAACAGCAAGAACTCGGAGGGGGGGGGGGGTCATTAGAATATTTCGAGGTCATGATTCCCTTACCTACCTGAAGAAGGTAAACTCCTGAGGGTACTCCATCATAGGATGAGTTTTTGTTAGGCGAATCTGGCAGCAGCATTCCATACTGACTGTTTTGTTCCTCCCGTTAGGCATGGAGGCAGATATTTGATATTGTGTAGTACTATTTCTTGGCATTCTTTAGAACCAAGAGTCATTCTGAAGTATTGGGAAACACTTCAAACCTATTTGAACGTACTCCAGGATTACGGCAATCCAACTGTGTAGACAATTTTTCTAGGTGGCTGTCGCTTGTTTCAGGCGGGTAATGCTCCTGACCGTACAGCTAAATGCATCACCAAGTTGGTTTAATGAGCATAAGGATGAACTAAAACAGTTGCTTTAGTGGCCTCAATCACCAGATCTTAACATTATAGAATTTCTATGAGAACATCCTGTGCGACAAGTGAAAGGACAATTTAATCTACCTTCATTACCAGCAGAATTGTGAGATATTTTATAGGAGGAATGGTGAAATATATATACAGTGGCACAAACAATTGAGGATACACCTTACTTTTACTTGATAAATCCAACTTTCAATCAAAATAACACCTTAACCAGAAGTGCTAACGAATTTTTATTCTTAGACATAACAAAAGGTTTAATTAACAGTAAAAATAAAGAAAAATCAACAACAAAATTTTAAAATAAAACTTTTTAGAGGCATTTCAAATAAACATAAGCAGATTTTTACCTCAAAAAATTGAGGATACACAAATGAAATTTTTGTTTAACTACCACTTGATTTCTTTTTGCTTGCTACTAAAGTTTGGGAAATTTTATCCTAAACTTTTTCAACTGTTATTTCTGTCTTTTGAAGTTGGTTATGAGAATATAAAGCTGTAATTTTAAATCGAAAAGGGCTCCTCGGAAAGAGACTAGTATTGATGTAAGAAAATTTATATTAAGGTTATTTAAGAAGGGAAAATGTTATCGTGAAATAGCTGAAATTGTCGGTAGAAGTCACTCATGTGTCCAGAAAATCATTGGGAAATTTAAACGCGATGGATTAATTCAAAATAAGAGTGGAAGAGGAAGGAAAAGTATTCTGAGTGATGTAGCTAAAAGGAAAATTTTAAAAGATATCAAGATTAATCCTAAACTGAGTGCAGTCAAACTAGCTGCAGAAACTTCTCGAATAATCTGCAGAAGTGTAAGTGCTGAAACTGTGAGAAATGTGATTAGACATGCTGGATATAGCAGTCGAGTAGCTAGAAAGAAACCTTTCATAAGCTTACAAAATCAGAAAAAGCGTTTGGAGTTTGCAAAAACTCATCAGTTGAAGACAGAAAACTTTTGGAAGAAAGTTATATTTAGTGATGAAAGTAAATTCAACATTTTTGGAAGCGATGGTCATCACACCGTTTGGAGAAAGCCGAACACCGCTTTGGATCCAAAAAATTTACGTCCTACAGTTAAACATGGTGGTGGCTCCGTCATGGTTTGGGGTCGTATGGCTGCAAATGGGGTAGGAAATTTAGTTTTTATAGATGGTATAATGGATCATAAGCTTTATATAGACATACTCCGCAACAATCTTAAAGAAAGTGCACAAAAATTGGTTTTAGATGGAAATTTTATATTTCAGCACGACAACGACCCCAAACACACGGCACGTAATGTCAAAATGTGGTGTCTTTTTCATTGTAAACAGCAATTGCACACACCGCCACAGTCCCCTGACATCAATGTCATAGAAAATTTGAGGGCCACACTAGAAACAGCGGTCCAAAAACACCAGATTAGAAACAAAGTCCATTTAAAGCAAGTGTTACAAGAAGAATGGGATAAAATATCTCCAGATACCACTAAAAATTGGTCGAATCGGTAACAAGACGTTTGGAGGACATTATAAAAGCCAAAAGACATGCAACAAAACACTGATACTGTCTATGCATGTAATATATCGAAAAAATTTCATTGGTGTATCCTTAATTTTTTGAGGTAAAGATCTGCCTATGTTTACTTCAAATATTTGTGAAACTTTTAATTTTAGATATTTTTTTGTTGATTTTCGTTATTTTTACTGTAAATTAACCCTTTTATTACGTGTAAAAGTAAAAATACGTCTTCTATTCTAGTTAATGTGTTATTTTCATTAAAAGTTGGATTTATCAAGTGAAAGTAAGGTGTATCCTCGATTGTTTGAGCCACTGTATATATACTGGTGCGCAAAACTTAATGTAAATTTTAAGCAGATAGCCATGAAATTGCAGAAGAGGTTATTGCGATCAGTACAATGAACACGCAATTCAGTAGAAAGGTAATGCGTATTCAAATGTCAGGAACAATACGTCATAGGCGACATGAGTGTATGCAAAATGAGTGGGGTCGGCGCACGCAGCTCAAGACTACAATAAAAGGAAGAACGGAGACGCTGCAAGTGCAAGTGAGTTCTTTCGTGAAATATGGCTAGAAATCATCTGGACGACTTCACACGTGGAAGAATGATCGGAAGGCTGGAGGAGGGACGCAGTTTGACCACTGCAGCTGAATAGTTCGGAATCAACAAAAGTGTCGTTTCGCGCGCTAGGAAAGCCTTCCAAACCATAAGTATAGCTGTTAGAAAGGTTGGTGGCCACCCTAGGAAAACAACTGCAGTGGATGACCGATCTATCGTCCTGCAGGCGAAAGGAGCCCGATACCAATCATCAAGCGCCATTGCTCAGCAACTGAATACAGCAACAGGGTGACAAGTGTCGCGGCTTACTGTGGCCAGACGCCTTCGCAAAGATAGCCTATTCGCCCGCAGTCCTGAACGCTACATCCCTTTGAAAGTTAGCCATCGGCGGCACCGCTTAGAGTGGTGTAAGGAGCACAAAAACTGGACATCTCCTCAATGGAATCGTGTCCTTTTTACGGATGAGAGTCGTTTCAGTGCCACAAGCGATTCTCAACGCGTTGATTTCGAGAGAGGTCGGAACACGTTTTCATCCCAGTTAGATCACGGAAATAGACCGTTACGATGGTCCTGGTGTTGTCGTTTGGGGAGAGGTTCTTTAAATTGGAGATCGCTATTATAAGGAAGTGATCCTTCCCCATGTGCATCTGTTCCGAGGTGCTATTGGAGCAGACTTCTTCCTTTTTATGGATGAAAATGCACGGTCACACCTGACTGCTTATGTTCAGTAGCAACTGTAAAGTGAAGATATCACTCGAATGGATTAGCCAGCGTTCTTCCCCGATTTAAATCCCATATAACATGTGTGGGATGCTTTGAGGAACGATTACAACCTCCGGGGAACACCCAACCATTGAAACTGATTGAGGAATGTGCACTCTTACTTAAAAACTGTTGGACAATCTGGTGCTGAGCATGGAGAGACGGTGTGAAGCAACCATTGCAGTAAGGAGGCAAGGGGAGGGCATATCCCGTATTTAAGGAACATCTGTTTGTTGTTTTTCCTCTTGGACAGACAATCGTGTGTAACAATACTATGAGTGCAATAAAGCTTTTTTGTTCGATTTCATACTGTATGCATTGTATTCATTTTTATGCAATTATGTTTTCATCATCGTTTAAGTACAAAGAGCTGTCCCTCATTTCTGAATTTCATGTCTCTCAGATGATTTCTCGTGGTGTTATGGCGGGGGAAAAAAAAAACTGTTGCTTAAGTTTTACACACCATTGTATACACCTATTTCATAACCAATTGTTTCACTGCATAATGTGCTCTTCATTAAGAGCCAACATCACACTAATAAAAAAATTCAGATTCCAAGTGTTTGCATTATTGGTAGAGAATTTAACATTTCATTTGAATTAGTGTTCAATCTTGAGTTACACAAGACTACTAACCTAATAATTCCAAGACAAGATCTCATGTGACATGAATGACCAGCCGAGATGGTAACTCATTCTTTTAACTTTTACGCCACAGGAGGACCCAAATCCATTATGTGCAAGAGAACTCAACCTTTCAGTTTCCACAGGCAGCATCTAAATTATATTCAATTTCAGTTTATGTATTTGACAACATAGAGTGATAAATCTTGATTTGAAGAATTTGGTGAAGTGGTCCAAAATTAACTACAATTGAGAAGTAAATTTTCTGTACTTTTTAAAAAAAAAATTCTCATGAAATTGCTTTATGACAAGTAGTTTGTTGCATTCCACACTCCCATACAACTGATATATTTTTAAATAAGACTTTGAAAAGTATCATAGATTTTTAGTGCACTCTCCATATTATATAAGAATGTAACCATTTCATTTTTGAAATTTTGAGAGCCTTGATTAACACTACTTAAAAATTAAATCTAACCACTAGGAAATAATGAGAAAACCTATTTATCAAAATTCAACAAATAAAACAGAATGAATACACATACAATATCAATTATACGAATGTGATCCTTAATAACCAGTATTATTAAACTAAGACTATCGAATTGTACATGCTTTTGATGTGTCATCTAATAGGATAGAATTCCACACTTACTGTACTTGAGAAGTAAAATCAACAATAAACGATGCTGGCTGAGGATTAAAGAAAAACTGTGTTTCCAGTCCAGTCATGTTATGCATATATGCTCGACTAAAAATATAATAGTCGTGCTGTGGCACAAGGGGGAAATAATTACTGACAAAAGGATAGTTGCTTCTTAGAAGACTTTCCAAGTTGTATTTCACTCTGTGAATTACCATATTATGTTTTAGGGAAATTCTGTAATTAAAAGGTGTATGTAGACAAAACCATGAAGAAATACACTTAGGAAAAATTTTCAGAACAAAGAATTTATGAGTTTTTTATTTACAGAAAGTAACTTGAAAATCTACATCAGGACTTTTAAAAAATCTCTAGTTAGGTAACAGCCCATAATCCATGCATATATTGAATTCTCTTAATAAGAACAATGTAATTTATCCAATAAATTAGTTGGGTATCAGTTAAAATAAATGTTATACTGGTAAAGTATTTGTTCTCTCACAAAGATATCACTTTTGTATCATCAATGATGCCCTGAAAGTTTATTTGGTACAGCTATTGAGATCATTTAATATGGTCACAGGATTTTTGTATTGACGATGCTTCAGCCAGCTAACAAAAAGACAAAATATGTATTTGTATTAATATAAACTAAACAACAAAAAACTTTTATTTAAAATAATATAGTACAACTGCAATTAAAAATAACATGTGCATAAGTGAAAAGAATGTTTGTCAATATTCTTCCTTGACTCTCCAGTTTATACATTTTCTGTATTGATATAATCCACCCATTCACTGCAAACTTCAAGTTAAGGACACATGGCATAAAATAATATATATGTAACTCTTTTAAACAAGCAATTTATTTTTAATTATTAACTTCATAAATATCATAAAGTTAATTTAAAAATAAGTGATACAAATAAAATATATCAACATTAAATTTGCCATTAACAGAAATAATAACTGAATTTTTTGAATAAAATTTTATTAATACATAGCCACAAAATTATGAATAAAGTTTATAAATTTAAAATAGGTTGACATAAGAAATCTAAAGAGCAGCAGATGAAAACATTAACTAAAAGGTAAGAAACTATATTTTCTAATTAAATTTCATATATTATTAAATGGTAGCAAAGCAAATGATACAATAAATGTTTTGTGTTTGGTTTCAATCAAGAACTTAATTTAATTACCCTTTAAAAATACTTTGACAAATAATGCAACATGGAAGTTAAAAGTTTAGTTAACTATTATATCAATTTTATTCTAATTCAACAAAAAAAAAAAAAAAAAAAAAAAAAAAAAAAAAAAAAGTGAATGAGACAAGGTTCATGGTAAAATAACCAAATCTGGCTAGGCTGCATGCTAACATTTGTTTAAACTATAATCTAGATGGAAGAAAAGTTAAAAATTTGTTGACAAGAAGGCCAAAAGTAGAGAATGACCACTAAGATGCCCCAAGATGTGTCACCTACATTTACTAAAGAAAGTAAACCCCACAGGAAAGAAAAAGATCATTAGTATATCTCAGGATTATGATTCCTCTGCTTAAAGAAAGTAAGCCCTGGAGAGGGAAAGAAAAATATTGATGTACAAAAAGCCAATAATGGAAATTAAGCATCCAAGCTCAAAATACAATTATGAAATAAATTATTAACTTACAGTGTGTTTTATGGAAGGAGAGAGGGAGAAGAAACATGTAAAATCACATATATTAAGTAATAGAAAGAAAATTCTTAAATGCACATATACCAAAAAAATATAAATAGAATTAAAAAATCTCAGCAAATATATATGTACTTTCTTTTAACAGAAAAACTTGAACATAAAGAGGAGTATATCATAAAGGTATATATACTTATATGGAATGTCATTAGTTTAAAAATGATGTTCAGTGTCCACAGAATATAATGATTTTTTTTTCTTTCAAAAAACTTTTTTGAGCTCAAATATAATACAGTAATGAAGATGTTGAAAATAAAACATTCATTTGCACAGAAAGTAATGTTTTCAGCTCATATTGTTCATTGATACCAAATGTCATACTATCTAACTTTGTAAATGCTCTGTTTCCTAATACATACTAATTTTTAAAAACATTCATTAATATAAATTTGAAGTGAAATACCTCTTTTATTATGTGGAACAAAAACCATGTTAGTAGATTTTTATTCCAGGTGTAAGTAATTATAACAAAGTATTACTTTCTTTTTTAATGTAAAATACATCTGACAAAAAAAGTCTACCAAAAATAAAATAATTGATTAAATTGAAGTAACATCGCAGTAGCTCTATATGAGGTCTACTGGCGATACACTTCATTGGTACCATATATATTCATTTCCATACCGAAACCCTATGGAGTCCAGTTTGATTTAACATATTCATCAGCTCTCATTATTCTACACAATAGTCTTTCGTAGAACAAGGACTTGAATTTAAGACTTTATTATTAAGAAACAGAAATTTAACATTTTAATCTAAGTTCATGTATTTTAATAAAGTTACAAATCACACACATACTACAATGCAAATGTTTTTGAATTCCAATGATATAGATTGAATGATACAAAGCAAATAATTTTTAAGTATACATGCTTGTTCTAAATAACAAACATGTATGTGGTTGTAATAAGAATCTTAAGCCAAATTAATGAAAGATTTATATAAATTTTCAATTTTATTTTACATCTCTATTTTTGTTTGCTGTTTGCCACAAAAAGGAATACATTTACACCAGAGAGTGCACATTTTAAGAAATGCATAGGGTTTATTCCCATGGCTTTGTGATATATTTGGAATACTTGCTGATTATATGTGTGGCCTCAGAATGATGTAAATCTAAATAATCCAATCTGCTTCCACAAATATAATTGATAAATTCGCCGATTTCAGCAAAAAATAAGGAAGATTTTGAATTATTATGACAAAGACATTTTTAGATATTTGTTAAGCAAACATTGTAAATTTAAAGTCAAAAAAACTACCAGAAGTCTGATGACAACTTTAAAAAGTTTCGTTTTTATTTCTACTCACTAACATGGATCAAAAAGTTTATTCTTTAGTAATAACAAAAAAGTAATAGTGAACGTTTTACAGAGATTAAGTCATTTTCAAAGCCTTGAAGTGAATCGCAAATTACTTAATATTCATAATTAAATTTCACATGTCTCATTTAAAAATTTAAGTGGTTCTCCTTAACTTAGCACTAGAAGTTAAATGAGTGCTACTGGTAATACCATCACTTTCAATCACTGTTAAGTGAAGAGGACAATACTCCAGCTCATATCACCCTCTATTTTTCTTACCCTACCACAATGCAGTGCTTTGAATCTCAGTTCTATTTATCATTCAATAATTTAGATTATTCTGCATAACATATCTTTAGGGGAATTAGATCAGCAACTAGAACTGAATAACACTGGCCACAAGGTTTGTGAAGATGACTTCTCAACACTAAACCAACATAAATCACAGACAGCATGAAGTAGAAAGAAAAAATGAGTAATATATTATTTTATAGAGGTATCTTTCTTGTTACAGGACCATGATTCGAAATCACTTAGTCTCTTGCTCATATGCAGCTCCAGAGCAACAATAATTCAAACAAACTAGTTATGATTACCTTTGTTAACTATCCTGGATTTCAATCTACATGTGCATTTCCTCTAACTTGAGATATTACATAACTTACCATGTTTAACAAAATTTCCACTTTCAACTTCAAATAATTGTTTTCTTCAATAAGATCTTGCTTTTCTTTTAGCAAAGTATGTGTATCAGTTGTTACATTTTCTATTTAAGATAAAACAAATTAATTGTTATTTTTAATTTTCAACAAAAATACTACTTAAATAAAAAAAAAAAAAAAAACATTCTGCTCAAATGATCAGTCTATGTGACACATATATGTTTATGCATATATAAAAATTCCAATTTTACATACCTATATCAAATACAGCACTGCTTTTTCACAACACTTTAATGTCATGAAGTATTACAAAATAAGAACAAAAATTAATTTATTCATAAATTTTAAGTATTTCAGCCTAGTATTTTGAGAAATAATTGATGTATAAATGCTTCATTAATTTAATTCATTATATGAGAAAAACTATCACATATTCGATAAAATATTAAAATATATATTTTCCTTACAACAGCGAATCTAAATACAGAAGTTGTTATAATACACTGTTAAAAATTAAAATTATAAGTTTAAGCATTCTTTACAAAATTTCTACAGCATGTTCTTGGAAGATCAAATGAGACTTTGTGAAAATTTGTAATAGAGTAGAGTTTGAGAATTTCTGCTCATTCTGATGCAAACATACATAATTACAAGAATGCTGCTTACTCTGAAATATAGATACCTAATAGACATAAGCACATTGTTAAAACAAAATGCTTTACTTTAATAAAATAAATTTTGTATTTTACTTTGTATATATTTTACTTAGTACAATGCCTATGATTGAAATCTTTCAGAAATGGATCTAGAAAAATTTACAAGCTTGAAAAAAAATTTCACATTAATAAATACAATTAACCAAGTATCTTCAGATCTAAACAAGGTCAGACATAATAAAATTTTTCATTGATTAATCCAATGATTCCTAAAGTGTATGCCACAGTGTCTTCAAATAGTGCCATGGAATCTGATGAGCCTAATCTGGCCAAAGATGCTAAAATAAGCTACAACTTAACTTAAAGCAGAGTAAAACAAACAGCAATTTCTAAAATTAAACTTCATTTAAAATAAAAATCACTTCTCATTAATCTTGCTGTTCATTACTGGCTTACTAACAAAAAGATATGGGAAGCAATCAATGCTCTATACCTGTATCAAAAACATATCTTATGTTGACAAACCTTTTAGTTATGTAACTAATAAGAAAGGAAATGAAAGAAGATGCCTTACAGAATCTCCATTATATATACATTAGAAATTTGCAATTGACTCGGTCAAACCAATAGTTAATAAATTGGTAGCCAATAATAAGGATCAATAAGTATGATTTAATAGAAAACATATCAAAAGCAAATCTGTGATGCCTCACTCCCAGATGCGCAGGATGAAGTCATATTAACATTAATTGCCCAAAATATTTTAACAAATTTAGAGTTTTTATTACTGTTCAACTCATACTATAACAATTGACCAATTTTCCCATACATTTGGGTGATATTACAAAAGTTTAAATAAAACACCCACCAGTGTTTTATATAAAATCTAAAATTATATATTCACAAATATTATATACACATTAAAACAATTTAATATTTAAACATATTATACAACATTCTTAAATTACATATCATATATACCTAAATAAAATTTCCTTCTCAGTTCATTTCCATAACAATTATATACATATAAATTAACTTGTGTATTATCTCCTTTCTAGTCAATATAATACAGAATTTATTTATAACCTGCTTGAATATCAATAGAAATTTATGTGTTTTATGTCATGAATATTTTAACTTTTCCAACTACTAAGAATTAATTTTTATCCCTCAAAAATATTCTCTTCTTAAATTCTAATAAACTAGCTTTAGTTGAGAGTTATGTAAATAAGTCAGCTAGATTCTGTTTGCTGGAAATACACTTCAGATCAGATCCTTAAAAAGTGATATTTAATATGAATGTAATTATCTCTTGCTTATGATTTGTCATGCTTTGAATAATGATAGGGTGGCATAAGAAAGTCTTATTTCAAAAAGGGAACCATAGGTCAAAAAAGTTTGGGAGACCAATAAAACGAAAAAAAATTATACTAGGTATGTTATGCATGATCAAAGCTACCTGTTGGAAGATTTCAAAAAATTTAATTAACTTTAAATTTATAAAATCTAAATAACTTAAAATTTAACAAACTTTTAAATTAAATTAGTATTTGAATAGATTTAGAAGCCATGGACATTCAGCAAGCACAAGTCTTCATAAATAATACTCAAGTGAAAGAGAATTATAATACAAGTCGTTGATGTGCCATATGACAGAAAAAAATTTAAACAGGTTAAAATGAAAAATCTTCATAAAACACAATCTTGACCCTTATATATAAATAATAAAGTGAGATCAAGATTGTGGATCTAAGAGAATTAGAAAAAAACCTAGATCGCTCAAAGGAAAATTTGAAAGAACTAAAAATAATCGATGCAGAAGTGGAGAAGGGATGCATATTTGATTATTTGGATAGAGATAACTGGCATATTATTAATTGAAGAAAGAATTTCTGTGAAAATGCAAGGCCACCCAAAGAATTTGAATATTGAATCTAAGTGATACTGTATGTGTTTCAAAGGTGTCAAAACACTTATATAATACGAAATTACCAAAATTCAATTTCGAAACATTTCAGAGATATTATTAAGTATCTTTCATTTTGGAATTTTTTCAAATCAGTAATACATGAAAATGATTCCTTAGATAAAGCAAAACAATTCAATTATTTAAAAGTATATCTGGGAAATTCACTCCAAGTGCAGCTGAAGGCTTTACAATTACACTTGAGAAGTATGATATGGTCGTTAAAATGTTAGTAGAAAGATTTGGTTGAAAAGACATTTTAATAAATACTCACATGAACAAGTTACTTAATATATACTTCATGAGTGATAATGAAGTTTATTGGTGCAAGAGCCAGATGTGGCCATACTGCGCCAAACAAGGTAAATCTATGATCTAGACATTAAAACAATGAAAATGGATTGGTCGACAAGGGTCAAGTGAGAAAGTGAAGTTTATTGGCGCAAGAGCCAGACATGGCTATGATGCGCCAAAAAATATTTAACTGTGGTCTAGACATGAAAAAAAATGGAAGAAAAGACAAATTGGTTGACAAGAAGGAGGGTCAAAAGTAGAAAAGGATCACTAGGATATCCAGGGGACGCGTCACCTGTATTTACCAAATTCATATATACTTCCTCTAAGAGATTATAACGGTTTAAAAGACTTTTGTAAAATAATTAATAATGATTATCAAACCCAAATCAGAAGATTTTTTTAGGCATTAAATCTGAAACTTGAAGAAATATTTTACGTCCAATTCTATTGAAAATGCCTCCCTTGATCTTGTATTAAAATAGTCATAGATGAATAAAACAACATTGAGCTTTTGACATAATTTATGATCAAGTCTTTACATTCAAGAAAGAGTGTTACCAGTCTTATAAGGGCTCTAATTTAGCCATCCTCCATCACACATCTCAAACCCTAAAATCAAAAGACCCCCTTTCATTTCTGAAATTCAATAAACATCACTCCACCACTTTTCGCTATGATTAAATTTAAGAGCTTAAGTAATGCTTATATGTATCTGCATGGATTTCAAATTAATTCCAGGAATCTGTTGAGTTAATGGAAAAGTTCAGGAATCAAATCCAAAGATAATGTTAGCATCTGAGAGTTCCCTAACTAAAACTCTCAGACTCATTTGGGATTTTGAAATATGTTAAATTTTTATTTCAATTTTTTGAAAATATTTAACTCTCTTTCAAAAAAATAAGATAACATAAAAAGATACATATTACAAGTTGTCGTACATATTTATGACTCTTAGGGATTTCTCAGTTCATTTGCAGTTTGGCTTAAATCTTTATTTCAGGAAATATGGTGTTTAGAAACAAACTGGAAAGAAGGACCAACAAATAATTTAACAGATAAATAGCAAAATTAAGGATTTAATTCTAATTCAAATCTTGTGCTACTATCATGCTGAGTTTCATTATAACTATGTTATGAAAACAGAGATATATTGTTTTGGCGACTCAATAAAAATCATCTATAGAACTGTCTCAAATGTGATATATTTTGAAAAAATGGTAAAATCCATATTAGTGCTATTTGCTCCAAATCTAGATTGGTTCTCTTGAGGATTCTTTTCTTGTCATGGCTGAAGCTTATGTTGGCTAGACTAATCAGACAGATAGCAGACTGCCTTGATTTTTCTGGAGAGCTATATTTTTGGACAAAGGATTAAAAGCAACATTAATAAATTTAAGCCATTTGTTAAAAACAAAATTAAAAGAACACAAAATTTAATTTATTTAAGTTTTGGGATAAATTGCCATTCCAAAGTTAAACCAACCAATTTAATTACTCATAATACATTTGCTCTAAAAATAGCTTGTGGCAACAGGACTAACCTTGTTTTCATTGTGTTCAGATCATTGGACCTTGCATCAAAGAAATTATGGTGTTAACCCTAAGGTGTTAGAATTGTGGGAGAGAAAATAGTCCTACTGCATACATCTTCTGCTTAATGTAATTTTAATCTGTATTCTATTACTCATAACTATGAAACTAAATCTGTATTTTGCACACTTTATGTAAACTACAAGTATTTATTTGTTACAGTTGTCATAGAAACAATCCCAAAAATATCATTTGGTAAATTAATTTTCTCATTCTTCATAAAAATCCCTATTAATTCTTCATTGTTCAAATAAAATCTTGTCCTCAGTTTTGCTGCCTATCTTTGTAAAAGTTTGTTTTGGTTCCAAAAAATAATACTGTTCTGCATTCTTACTGATACTTTTAAGTCTAATTTTTAGATAATCATATTATTAATTGAATATGAATGTGTTAATAGAAAATCAAGTGCATGTAAACAAGAGTATCATTGATAAGGTTGAATACATCCTCAATATGAAAAAGTACAATTATCTTTTAAATCTGTTAAAAATTACTGATGGGTTAATTGATCCATTGTAGTATTTAGGAATTTATGAATGGAAAATTCTCTTACAGGCAATGAAATTCAATTATTCTGAACAAATCTAGGTTAGAATTGTATACAGAGAATTTTACAGCTTGGAATTATCAAAAAATTGTACCTCTATTTCAGTCAAATCACTAATTTTCAGTCTAGTTCCATTTATTGATGATGAAAAACTTTTCACAGTAAAAAGTAGGATAGAAGATACAGACTGGAATTTCAACAAGAAAAGTTATTTTGCCAAATAAATTTATAGAATTCATGGTGAAGGACTCTTATGAAAAATGTTTTTATGGCATTATGGTTAATACTTAATCAGAAAAAGGTATTGGATATCTAAAGAATCTAGTAAAAAATTGTTTCAAAAAAAAAATGGAAAATATTCAACCTAACTTGCAGATTAAATGATAGCACAATTGGCAAATAATCGAATTAGTTAAACTTCTTCATTATAGGGTTCTTTCTCAAATAAATAAAAAAAAAGATATCACAAAATACTACACTTGTTTGTTTATAAGAGAAGTTACTCATGCTATTTATTTACAGTTGGTATCACCTATGTAAACTCACTCCTTCATGTTGGCATTTAAAAATTTGTGTCTCAGTCTCCAGATGGAGAAACTGCCAATTTAAACATTCAGATAATACAAAGACTTAAATCTGCTCAAAAAAATCTACAAAACTTCTTTTACATTGATGAGAAATCTAACATACAGAGCTTTATCTCTTGCATGAATATTAAATTAAAGTTCAATGGGCTCCTGTATAATGAGAATGAACCCTGGGATGAGATGAGAATTCTAACATACAGAGCTTTATCTCTTCCATGAATATTGAATTAAAGTTCAATGGGCCCCTGTATAGGGAATGTTCTTTGTACATTTGATGAAAACAATAAAAGAACCTCTTTGAAAAACTTTTGGAAAAAAATTATTAACATTTGAAGAGATGACAATATTGCTGAAGTAGAAATCAAACTGAACAACTGACTATTGTCCTAAGTCAATAACTGCATAAATGATCCTTAATCTTATGTTAATCCTTAACCTTACTCCAGCAGTTTTATAGTTTGGGACAACATACTGAATATCCTCCAAACTTTTCCCTCTTGATTCGTGAAACCTTAACTAGGGAAGTTTTAAAAAATATATATAAAAAATATCAATCAAAATTACTTAAACAAATATGACTAAATTGGAAGGAGAATTATCAGGTAAAATATTTGGCAAATGCCTATACATATAAAAATCCTTATATGTCTAATAATCTTAAAGCAAATGAAGTACTTATTTCAAAGAACAATGAAAAAATATCAGTTTCTTTGATTTTGCAGAAAATTGACGACATGTAATTGGAGTTAAATTACTGATATACAATGTATTGTTTTTGAAAACCAAATCTATTTGCTATATATTCATAAACTAATTTTGCACAAAATATCAAAAAACATATCTTAATTTTTATACTTATTCTCAGGACTATAACAATCCTTGGTGAGGAGTCAAAAACTTTCACACACACACTTCTTGGGATTTCTCCAACATTTTAGAACCAAGTTAAGTTAAGAATATCAAAAGTATACTGATTAAATATAAAATAAAAAGAATACTGAAAGAACACTCAGCTCCAACTTAGTTAAGTTTTATGGATAATACAAATCTGTTTATTTAATAAAACATGAGACTTCTCACACAATTATATAACTATCTCACATATTTAATTTTCATTTTTAGCAGGTTTAATTAGATAGTTTGCCATTCTTACATGTTTCATCTAAAGATAGAGTCTAACATGTTTTGTTTATCTACATGCATTAACTGTTTATTATAGAACTATTGTAAATACATACATGCACATACTTATTTTTTGGTGGATTTGCAAATGGGTTACATTGTTTGAACCCTTCCAAGCATAAATATCATCTTAAAAATTATGTTTAAAATAAAAAATATTTTCATATAACAATCCATTTTTCAACTATTACACATTGCTCATTTCGAATCTAATATGAATGTTGAAGACTTAAGTAATAACTTGTTATTGGAACAAAAAAAAAAAAAAAAAAAAAATTTATTTACCTCCATGCCATTTACCATCATCAAAAGTAAATTCTCTTTCATTTAGTTTCAATTTCACGGTGCTGGATTCAGATTTATCATTCATGATTTTTAATTAAATATTTAGCTTAAGAGATAGAGCTCTTTCCTGGTTACAATCAATCCTTCAAAAAAATAAATAAATCACAGCCTTTAACACATTTGTAAAAAAAACAAAGGAAGAAAGAATAAATTATTTATATATAGTATATGTGAAATGTTAATAACATGCGTTCTCAAGATTATTTTCAAAAAATTGCTATATTAAAGGATGCAACTTCATGTTAAAATTAAGAAAGCTTCAAGAATTCATTACTTTTTACAGTTCAAAAGTAAAAATGAGATACAATAAATACCTTATGATAAGGAGATAAACAAGAGATGGAAATTCAAGATAATAGTCAATAAAGACTATACACAAGAATTTAAGAATATGAATATAATTCTATAAAAGCTAAATTCAAATAATTATAATAAATGTCAAAAATAAGTCAAAAGCCTACAATAATATTTCAGCGGGTAATTACTTTAAATATTTTATTTTTAAGCTGAAACTGATTAATTACAATACATTTTTGAGACACAAATGCTGCTTTGAAGCAATAAGCACAAATGAAAATTGCATTAGCTGATAAAGCAAACTAAAATTTAAAAATTAAATCAAAATTAATTTATAGTCAAATAATATAGCATCAATACGATCTATAAACAAGAAAATTAGATGAATCAAATATGTCAAACAAATCAAAACTTTTATTTTTCAGAGACATTCAAGAAATCTTCGCTTACTAATGAAATCGTTTATATAAGAGAGTTATGACAAGAAACAAAACTTAAACCTTTGAGAAAGATGTTAATTCTCAAAAAAAATCATGATAAAAATTAATATTTTTAAGACAAAAATAAAAAAATCTAAATTTTCTCTTAATTTGTTTTTGGGAGGAAATTCTTTTATCAAGGCAACACTCTAAATGTAAAATTTAAAGTGTGGATTACTTGCAGCAAAAATATTAGTACTCTAGCTGTACAGTTGCTCTAATGTTTACCATTGCAATGATATACGTGTAAAGTAATTGTGTACCAGTGATATGTGGGCTCTTCTGCACAACTTAACTAACTTGATCTCAATTATTTCAGAGATTATAATAATCAATTTCAACTGTGCATTTATACCTGTCAAATAAAAACTTTAAACAATTAAGAAAATATGCAAAAAAACCCTTCAAAAATATTAACTTGATTATGCTTAGGAGTAGTGTATGAAAACAAGGGAGAAGATGATTTGAAAATATATAAAGGAGCATTTAAAAACAACTATGTCATACCAAAAAATGAGAGTGCAAAAGGAATTTTTTATAACAAACTGCTTTCTGACTGATAAAATAATATAAAATAGTATTTTTTCTTTTCACGAAAAGGAAAACAAATGTAATTTCACAATCAATAAAAAATGAAATAACATTGGAACATTATCAAAAAAATATATAAATATACAAAGAATTAAGCTATAAAAATAACTAATTCAAAAAACTTTAAGAAAAAAGAATATACTGATAAACACACAAAACAGTTAACCTTGAATACAAAACTATACTAAAATTGGAACAATACGACATATAAATAAAACATATTTAAATGCAACTAAGAAAACTAAAGCATTAAAATAAAATAAATCAATAACACTGTATGTATTCAAGTTCAAATATAAAGTAAATTTTTAAGAATTTAATATCAATTTAGAAAGAAATCTGTAAAATGGAAAGTATTTTGTTGCAAATTATTTAATGAAAAAGAAGGAATGCTTACTCTCCCAATCAATGTTTCCTTCTAAAAATATGACCATTTATATAAATATCATTGTCCACACACATCAATTATGGGAAATACGAGATATATTTAACTAATTAATCAAAACTAAAAACAGCATGAGATAACTAAAAAATAAGACATGCTTGTTTCAATAAAATGACAGAAGAGGCAACACAGAATTCAGTTAGAAATAGGAAAATAGAATGATTATTTTAATTACCTTTGCATAAGAAATTATCAAAATGTGTGATTTATTTTTATATTTATAACATGTATAATGCAACATTCTTAATTTAATTATTAAATAATTGACATCAATAAAGAGCTAACATTTTTTAAAAAAATTAACATAATAGGGCATTTTGGTCACAGGCAAAAATAATTTAAGATAAAATATTAAAGAAACAATGATTTTCTAGATATAGAATTTTGAAAAAAATTTAAAAGAAAATCAACTAATTAAAGGGAAAAGTTTTCAAAAACTTAAAATATATGAAACTTAACCAGTGCAATGTCAAAAGACGAAAGAAAAAAATTACAATTATTTGCGAGTGTTCATTATACATAAGAAAACTAATGGTCCTGTTTTGTGTAGCAAGGGGGAAAAAACTATTCCCATGTTTCATCAAAAAAAAAAAAAAAAACTTCAAGTTATTCTTGACTTGGATCCAAGATTAATGATGATTGAGTGACGGAAGGCAGAGGTTGTTTTTTTTTGTGTGTGTATGTGTGGCACAAGAGCCAAATCTGGCTAAGCTGCAACAAACAATGTGCACCTATGATCTAGACGCAAGGAAAAGAAAATGGGAAAGGTAAAAATTTGTAGCCAAGGGTTGAAAATAGGGAAGAATCACTAGAGTACTCCAAAGGCACATCACCAGTGTTTACTAAAGACAGCAAACCCCACGGGAAAGAAAGAGATCACTACGGGGCTTCATATCATAATTCCTGTATCTACATAAAGATAAGCTTGAGGGTTTTAAAAAAACAAAGTGGTACTTTTCAAACATTCTTTCACTAATAGAGAAATGTTTTTCTAGACATTTTCATGAAACATACAACTCGCATTGAGATTTAACTCAACAATTGCTTCAGCAAAATATTTCAATTATAATTAAATATATACCATTCTGCTCTATATTCACTTAATAAATATCGTCTTCTAATAAGAAAAATAAGTTACTATTAGTTGGGAAACAAATTTAAATTTATTTAATAGTGATCTTTATTATCTTGACTCTAAGTAAAGCATTTAATTCTGAGCATGTAAATGTTACTTAAGACATGCTAGTTGCAATTAAAGGAATTGGGTGCATTAGGAAATTAATGCTATTAATGGTAATGGACAAAATATATTACATTTGAAAATGAATTGTGCAAGAAACAGCAGTTAATTTAAGCTTAATAATAATTACTTGACTCACAACAATTTCAAGCATACCTTCCAATTTATAATGAAAAGATTGTTATACAACGTCAAAAAAAATGCCTTTTTACACAAAGATAGAATTGTGTGCGTTATGATCCCACATATAACTCAAGCAGTGCAGATTGAGAATGATTCCAGCCATTAGGCACCCATACCATATTTAATCACCAAATGAATTCTTTTTTCTCCTATAATAAATAAAAGAACATATTCCCCACTTCGGTTAAAGTGAAGCATTAGGGTCACATCAAATTTAGCAGTTTTTGAATTCAATAACAGTTCCATTCAGGCAAAATGATATTTTTGGAAACTCTGACAAATTTTGTTGGCGATATCTATATAAATGCTGTGTTCCCTGTTGTTGATTACTATTTGTTAAAAGCAACAGACAATGTTTTAAGAATACATTACATTATTCATTTTACTTTTAAAAGCATATTTTACAAAATAATTTTATTTTTCTCTGAGATGGCTATATGACTTGAAGTGTTCCATCCGTAAATTATTCTAATAAGTATGTATGAAAAGTATGATTAAGGGTTTTTTATTTGGAATGAAATTTAAAATATGTTTTGCAGTGATATATGGATAGATTAAAATTTTGAAAAACATCAAATCTTCAATTTGAACGAATATGCATTTGGTTGAGAAGAAAGAAGGTTTTAATTGAGTATGTGACAAGAGTGGTATGAATGAGAATAAAATTAGAAGATAGACAAGGATGAATAAATGGTTTTAGGAAATTAAGTTTGCTTCACATTTTGATAATGATCAATACACAGGTGCGAGTTTCTTTTTGAAATCAATATTTCACTTAGAAGCGTCATGGATTGGATGAATTTCTGTAGAAAGGTGTATGTGGATTTCTGAGTCTTCAAATTTATAATTTATTAAAGTCATATTTATAAGCAACAGTTCTGTGACATACTTCATAATTTTGAGCCTTGGTCAAGTGACAAGAACAATACCAGAGCTGGCACCTCCCTCTACAAACTTCCATACTATGCCAATGGGAAGACTTGGAGCCTCAACAGATTTAGCATGCATCAGCCCCACAATGCAGCAGATCTATAGAGGCATCAGGACCTCAAACCCACAAATCAACAGAAACAACACAGGCAACAAATTCACAACCTTGACCACTAAGCTACTACGGCCACTATGTATCTTCAAAAGCAGTATGCCAGAATTTTCTGATATGATTGTGGAAATTAATACTTGGTAAGTGAAAGTATAATAGAAGGTAAAAGAATGGATGGTACAGAATGCTTGGAGGTGAAAGGAAATTCAATAAGTGTTTTTATCATGTTGTCAATAATAGAAACGTACACTAAGCAATTCCAATACAAATTTAACTGAGCTGGATTCTAATTTCATTTCAGATTATGCACAGTTATACAATAAACCAGGAGATGGAAGATTTTCAACATCTATCAGTTAATCATAATGTCAACTTTAAAGATCCCGAGACTAGTACTCACACAAACTCCATTGTGGGTTTACAAAGCTTTAAAAAAAATCACTACATGGAAGGCATTGACGAAAAAATCAACACAGTTATTACCTTTTGGAGTTTAAAAGGCAAAAATGCACAAATTCGGTAATCTGAATGAGATGTTTAGCATCTTTCACGATACAATAAAAAAACATTCGTCCTTTGGAGGAACTGCAATTCTAAAAAAAAAGTCTTTTTTTTATCCTGTATAGATATCATAATACTTTGTATGATATAAATCCTAGTTATAGTTTACATGATGGTTGTTTATCATTATTTATTAACATCATATTGGCAGCAATACAAAAGCATTGTTGCCAGACCTCAAAATTTTCAGTCTTGGTCAAGTGATGAGGATAACATCTGAACTTGCACCTCCATTCCAAACTTCCCCACCATACTAACAGAAGTAAGCTTGACAGAAATTATAGTTCTATTTTAATTACTATATAAATCAATATAATCTTTATTCTACATAAAATTAATAAATTGCAACATTTATTTCGTAACCTTTACATTTGCCATCATCGTTATAATTTGTTTGGTTTCCAGATTATTTATGATATCTCTCCCCATGTATCAAAAGTCTTTCAATCTATTTCATAGCTTGCAAAATTTCTGCCTGAAATCGGTGACTTGCATCCGATACTTTACTTAAACTTTCTAAATATACTAAAATATGAGCAAAGTAGAAGACTGTGGGTTATTATAGTATCAACAGGGCCATCACATTAAATAATTAGCTCTGAACATTTAAAAAACTTTTAATACATGTATCAATAGTTATTTACTTGTTTTATGAGTAAAATAACTTATTTCGCACATTTACTACACAATTGAAATATTTATCTTAAATTCAAAGTGCATTTTCTTCTATATTTTATTTAGAATAACATGAGATCACAAAAATTATTGAACAATCAAATTATTTCAAAATAGTGAATAAATCACATTCCCAATAGTAGCATGTGAGATCAAGACATAGTATTTTACAACAGATAATAAATATATTAGTAGTTATACAATTAATTGGTTTTCCAGCACATTGCAAAAAGTAAATTTGTGAGAAACATGTCACATTTCTGAATTTTCCGTATAATTTCAACTTTTTCCTTCGTGTCTAAAAATTAATTACATACCCACTTCCAAAATAATTCATTTTCTTTCGAATTTCATTTTCAAAAATCTAATATTGTTGCCACTAAACAAAAATATATGTTGGTACTGGAAATGGCTTTGATTACGTGTTCAATTTAAATTCTCTGAATTATGCTAAAAAGGTCAATAATTTAAAATATTTGACCATAATTAAATTGAATTTTTATCAGAATCACAAGGATCAGGGCAGCAAATTGATTGGTTGGTTGGTTTTGTTTACGTCACCCTAGAAGTGACGCGAGGGCTATTGGCGACTGTCCTCAAAACTTTGAACCTAGATCAAGTGTTGAGGACCACACCTGAGCTGACTCCTCCCTCATCACACTTCTATTTCAGGACAACGGGAGGAGTGTGTTTACCTCCCCCAATCTAATAACTTAATCATAATAGCCTATTTAACTTTAAATAATTTTCTAATTGTTCTTTTAAACTTTTCATAAATACTGAGCAGAAGCGGCCGACTCGCTGGCGCTCGTTTACCATCTAATTTAGTAGAAGCAGGGAGGAGTTTGGGCCTTGACAGATTTAACGTGCATCAGCCGGGCATATCTTTAGGGGCATCAAGGCTCGAACCATAGACTAAGGGAGGGGGGAGACAATTATCAATTTTTTAGTAATTGTAGGCAATTACAATTATATCAATTTTTAGAGTATTTTTTTTAAGTGAAAGAAAACACAACAATCAGATAGAGACGTTTGCCAGTCTGGTGGACTCTTTACTCAGTGTCATATTGAAGCCTTGATTTTTTTTTTTTTTTAAGTAAAAGAAAAGAAGAAATAGATATAAAGATGAAAGAGACAACACACATAGTAATAGTATTGGTGGAGAGTTTCGCTGAAGGTTCGTGTATTTTTTTTTTCAAACAATCGATTTGATTAATTATGATCTCATATTTTTCTAAATTAACAGAATCTATTAATGTTTCAATTTTATTATCCTCCAGTAAAGTTCCACTAAGGATGGCATTTATGTCTTGGTCGGGGAATAGGACTTGTAGTGAAGATTGGAGGAAAATTGAAGTTGTATTATGCATCGTTTTTGTAATCCAAAGAGAACCACTGGAAGAAAAAATATTAGATGTTCATTCACAGTCCATCGGAGTTAAGCACCGTGAATCAGTAATTCACATCTGGTTGACAATTCATAAGAATTCGCAGTAAATATGCGAAAGTATTCAATTTGATGCAAAAATAAAGATAAAATCAAAAATCCAGTGAAGTGATTTACAAAGTAATTTGATGTTTAAAGGAACACTATCGATAGAGAAAAGTTATTCGAAAGAATATTTGTTGGTTAACCAAGTGTTGAAATTCATCGTCCGTGATCTAAAAGTTCGCTGAAGAGAGACCGCATGATGACCTTTTCTCTTAGGATTTTCCTGTATCCAGACTTATGTTATTCTAACAGCTTAATTGCATATCTTCTCTAAAATTATTACCACTCGATTCACACTTCTGCGTGTTCTCTAGCGTAAAGGATCTGTCTATACATGGTTTCTCCGATGCAAGTAAGGATGCTTATGTAGCAGCAATTGCATCTTCGTTCTGTCATTAGCTCAAATTATGCTAAAGTTGTAACTAAGAGTGATCTTCCCATTACCGCAGCGCCTCTGGTGGGAGAAAACTTTAGTCTGTCAGGAACCTCCGTTGACTAAACATCTCTTAATGTCTAACAGTAAATTTAAATCGGAGCCCCTCTCATGTAATGATTATGTTTTTTATTTTTTATGTTTTGTTACTATTTAAATAACAGAATTTATTTTCTTTATGTTTATGAATAATTTTAGATATAAAATACCATCAATCTTAAACAAAATGGCGCCCAATGAGGGGCTTAATTAACGGTTCCTCGTCAGCTCGAATTTTTTCAGACATAACCCGAAGTGAATGAACTCCCAGTTCGTAGAACTGTTTTAGGACACCCTGTTCATGGGCTATGGTGTGCACACATCACTGGATTTTGATTTAGTAAGTGTTTCCAGCTGTTCATGGAAAGAAATTCAGTATATTCAACTTCGTTATTAAACCGAAACCATGTAATGCTTTTTTTCATAAATTAAGAAAAGTTTAATACATGTGAAGCTTTAGTATTGTTAATGAAAAGAAAAGTGTTTTGTTTGTAGTAAATGCGTCCCGCATTGAAGAAAATAATAAATTAGTTTTAATGATAGATTTATAAATTTCAGATTGATAATTCTAGAATGTTGTCTTCAAGATTATGTAAATATAAGAATCATAATTGTGTACACTATATATACATTTGTTAGATCTTTCTGCTTGTTTGATTTCAAACTAAAAAGGTTAATTTTTTAATCGAAAGCATATGGAATGTGTTCTGTTTATAAGAATACTTCTTTCGAAATAAGTATAAAATAAAATTTATTCATATTGTATTAATGTGTGAATATAAAAGTTGAACTCAATTTAAAACTTTGTTATTCATTAAGAAGTACTATATTAAAAGAGAAACTTGTTATTTACATTACATTCTGTAACACTGAATGTTTACGGATAACTATTTATATTTTTTTAAAAAGTTTTACATTGAATGGGAAAATTCTGCATTAGACAGAACTAATATTTTGCTGAAAATTTAACAATAAGTCCGTAAATACTAATCGTCTGCTTCATAAATATTCATTTTCATAGTGAATGTACATTCAGTCTCATTTTCAGCTTCAAAGTCAGAAAGCATAGATTTCAAAAAATGATTTTTTTTTTTCCTGTTTTATTTTGGCTGGCATCAGGAAGAATCTTATTTTTCTTTATTTTAGATGATTAGTTAACATTCTTTCAGCAGACATTTCCCCCTTCTTACAAAATACAGATTTAAAATGTAAAAATTAAAGAAATTAATTATAAGATAAGTTTAAAATGTAAGTATATTTTTACCTTTCTTGTGGGTAGCATAAAACTGATTGAATTGTTTTTCAAGCTTTTGATTTGTAAATTTGATTTATTATTGTACATTGTTTAATATTTAAAAAATAGAGTTCGTTAATAATAGTTGTGAAGAATAATTTTATCATTCAAGTGTATTTTAAGAAGGAATCTAGTGTAAATATTTTATAGAAATTATTAGTTTTCCTGAAAAGTAATTGATTAAAATAATTTCTGCCTATTATTTGCATTGTAAACCCTTTTATATAAAAGATATTGATTTTATAATTGACTTATTTTTTCTAGGACTTTGGATAACATCTGAGGGAGTTGAAACAGACCCAGGTAAAGTAAATGCCATTACCTCAATGGCTTCTCCTAGGAACGTGAAACAAATTGGCTCTTCTATTTAAAGATGTACGTGATATCGAATTTTTTTTTTTTTTTTTTTTTTTGAAATTCCTAGGTCATTCACTAATTTGACAATGAAAAGTGATTCTTAGGAATGGGATGTTGAACAGCAAATATCATTTGAAAAACTGAAGCAAAGCTTGACCACTTCACCCATTTTTAAGCAAACAGATAAAACAGAACTATTCCTTATGCAAACAGACGCCAGTAATTAAGATTTGGGGGCTGTCCTCTTTCAAAAAATGGAACCCAAGAATATATTGCTGAGTTCTGAAGAACAAAATTACTCAACAACAAAGCGTGAGGCCCTTGCTGTCATTTGGGCTCCCCAGAAATTCCATGGACACTCAGAAGGCGCCGAAGTGATCATTTCGTCAGATTGTTAAACTCATGAACCCCTTGAGAGGTTGAAAGTGACATTACTTAACAGCAAATCACGAGTCGCACCAATTAAAGTGTTAGCCATTCCTAGACTTGAGCTTTGGGCAGCTGAGAGACTTCAAAGCTGATGGCCAAGGTTCTTGAATGTATTAATTTTAAAATCAGTGCTGTGTATTTATACACCGACTCCACCATAGTGATGATTTGGATCAACTCTTCGCTATATTTGTTAAAAGTTTTCGTTTCAAGCATTCAAGATCTCTCTAGAAACTTCTGCTGGAAATGGATAAATTCTACTTCAAATCCCACAGATCTGATTTCGAGAGGAGTCAGTCCAAATCAAATTGAAGGCTATTCATTGTTGTGGCATGGACCAGATTTCCTTCATCAATGTATTGCTGAATCTTTCAATGAACCTGATCCGTCTTCTGATGAGGATTATCTGCAGGAATTCAAAAGAACTCTCCTTGAAACAACTGACATATTCCTTGATTTTCTCTTGAGTGTTACTAATAACTTTTCTGAATTGATTCATGTTATAAGTTTTATTTTCAGATTTTTTCGCAATGCTCAGAATCCCTGGAACAAAAGAAGTGGATCTTTATCTCCGCAAGAGCTACAACATGGTAAAAGAACCATAATCCAGGCTGCACAGATAAGATAATTCAAGGAAGACCTTAATAATCCATGAAAGGGTAATCCAGTAGTAGGCAAACTTAGGACTTTGAATCCATTTTTAAATAGCGATAATATATTGAGGGTTGGAGGTTGTCTCCAACACAGTAACGTAAGTGTAAATCAGAAGCACCCTTTGATATTGCCTGCAAACCATAAACTGACTAATATAATCATAGAACATTTTCACAAGAAGTATATTCATCTAGGGCCTCAAAATTTACTTTAATGTGTTAAAAATGAATATTGGCCTCTAACTGGTAGTGTCACTTGTAAAAAAAATTGTCTATAACTGTATTATTTGTTTTAAAGTTAAACATCTTACAGTAGGACAAATTATGGGCAATTTGCCTAAAGAGAGAGAGAGAGTAAATTCAAATTTTACTTTCAACTGTTCAGGTGTTGATTTTTGTGGACCCTTTTTTATTAAATATTGAGGACAAAGAAAGGGTACAAACTACATGGAAGCAGTGGTAAAAAAGTTGTTAAAATACTTTGCTACAACGAATTAAGTGGATGATTACAAAAAAACAAAATAAATATTGTGGATATGGTAATTATATAGGAGGATGCCAGTCCCACTTGTAAATGGGTTTGGGGCAGAATTGTAGACATTTTTGTTGGAAAGAACAATAATATCAGAGCGGTAAATGTAAAAGTACAAAAGGGTATCTTTAAAAGATTTATATCAAAAATTGCTGTTTTACCTTTGGAAAAAAAGGATTAATTTCATTAATTTAAGGTTAATACTAGTTTTATTTCAACGTGTTAATGTTGTTTTGTTAAAAAATGGAATTAGCAATATATTTTATAGATTTGTGATCATTTATATATTTACCTAGTAATATATGTGAATAAGATGTATTGTTGTTATGTGTTTGTATGCATTGCATTTATAATTTTGTATAAAATGGTTGTGCATCATTTCCTGAAATTGTTATTTCACCGGTGGGCAAGATGTTAAGTCTTTTGTCTTCTTTTGTATTAAACTTGCAAAGTTTATTGTAAGGTAGCAATGTGACCAGCTCCCTCACATTCCAAGATCTTCTAGCTTGGAATGTGAGAGAGCTATTTATTTTTCAGTATTCTACCGGGTGTGAAACGAAACGGCAGTTGACTAACCTATGGATGCGAGTTCCAATATAGTTTGGAAGTAATAAAAATTATTTGTTTTTTTAAACGGTCCACCGTAGTTAATTGAAGGAACATTAATTACTCATATATATAGTAGTAATAATTACTTAAGTATGTACAATTCAGATAAGCATAATCAAAAAGTTCCTGCCTCTTCCGCTTGCAGTACTTCTAATTCATGTCATTTAGGCACTATCTCAGCCTAAAACACACCAATGTTATGTCCACAAACTCAACAGTTTACATTACCTTTGGGAGAAAAAAAGATGTTCGCTGCCGAATAATCCGGCGGAATCAGATCCATAAAATTCTTTTTCCTGTTGAAATATAAAGGTTCCTTCTGGATCAAACGCCCACTTTGTAGATGATGTCGCTTAGGGCTATTTCGAAATGATGACAGTTATGTCCCTTTGTAATCATTAGTGCTTAATGAATGGACGAATGACATTTACAAATATAACAAAAGAAAGACGATGGAAACACTTAATGATAGATTTAAACACAACACTAAAGTTCTAGCACCTTTGCGCTTAAAATACAATATCGTTTCCTAGATTTTAGGACAAACTGATTTTCCAGTTCGTCGGCTATAACTTTCGTTTTTCTCTTGTGAGTGAATCTTCCCCTCTCCTTTTCGCTGTTCTGTTCCAGAAGAACTCTGCTTGGTGTTTCAGAGTGTTGTCTGGGGATGTCACTCTCTCATCTGAATAACTTCCTTATAATATATATGTGTGTGTGTGTGTGTGTGTGTGTGTGTGTGTGTGTGTGTGTGTGTGTGTGTGTGTAGACCTAACTACAGAAGGTGGAGGTGCATGGCCTGTTTTTTGTTTAGGTCTAGGGGTTTTCTGGCTTCAATGACATAGGAATTTTTAGAAGATGACATTTAATGAAACAATAAATTTTTGTGCAGTATTTACAAAGTAAAAACAGAACTATTGGTTATACATATTAAGGAGCTCTCAGATCACACATTTTTCCATGTTGGCCGCGCCCTTGCGTCTGCCGGTACTAGTGTGAGCACCTTGGAATGAGGTTACAAAGTAACAGGTCAATTGAAAAGTCCCCGACCTACCATAGTAAAACACATATTTTTGGCAAAATTAGTTTTTTTATTCAACATAATTCCCTTCAAGGGGGATACACTGATTATAGCGACCCTCCAACTTTTCGATACCATTTTTGTAGTACGATTTGTCCTTTGCTTCAAAATAGGCCTCAGTTTCGGCGATCACCTCTTCATTCGACGAAAATTTCTTCCCAGTGAGCATTCTTTTGAGATCTGAGAACAGGAAATAGTCGCTGGGGGCCTGATCTGGAGAATACGGTGGAGGAGGAAGCAATTCGAAGCCCAATTCATGGATTTTTGCCATCGTTTTCACTGACTTGTGACACGGTGCATTGTCTTGGTGAAGCAGCACTTTCTTTTTCTTCAAATGCGGCCGTTTTTCGGCGATTTCGTCCTTCAAACGGTCCAATAACGCTATGTAATAGTCGCTGTTGATGGTCCTTCCTTTTTGAAGGTAGTCAATGAAAATTATTCCATGCGCGTCCAAAAATACAGACCCATAAACTTGCCAGTCGACTGTTGCGTTTTCCCACGCTTTGGAGCGGGTTCATCGTGTGCAGTCCACTCGACTTTTATGACTGTTGATTGGACTTCCGAGTGAAATGATGGAGCCATGTTTTATCCATTGTCACCTATCGACGCAAAAACTCGGGTTTATTACGCTTGATCATCTTCAAGCACTGCTCCAAATCATCAACTCGTCGTTGTTTTTGGTCAAAAGTGAGCTCGCGCGGCACCCACTTTGCACAGAGCTTTCTCATACCCAAATATTCATGAATAATATGATGTACACGTTCAGTTGATATCTTTAGAGTGTCTGCTATTTCATTCAATTTCAATTTACTGTCATTCAAAATCATTTTGTGGATTTTTTTAATGTTTTCGTCGGTAACAACCTCTTTTGGGCGTCCACCGTCTTCGGTGCTCATTTCACCACGTCTAAGCTTAGCATACCAATCTTTGATGGTTGATTTTCCTAAGGCAGTATCCGGAAACTCGGCATCAAGCCAAACATAAGCAATATTTTATCAACACGCGAAATTCCTTTATATCCATTTTTTCACAATAACAAGAGTTGCTATAATTCCCAAACTAATGATCCGACAGTTGTCAAATTTATACACGCATCTTTTGAGGGTTAGGGCTAACTAAAAAACATATGGATTTAATTCTAGTAGCGCCATGTATGTGTCAGGCCGGGGACTTTTCAATTGACCTGTTAGAGATCAAGTTTGTGGTGCCCTTTAGTGTTGGAAGGCGTCTCAAAATGTAAAAATCCTACAACTCGGCCACTCTTTAGCATCGATGACCACAGCGACATCTGGTGATGACCTTACAATCTGATCGAACACATGTGTTTACAGCTATAAAAACTACGAAATATAAATATTACAAAAGAAAACTTTAAAAAAAATCAAAAGGATTTGCTATTGACAACATAAGATTGTCGAATTTTATCTACTCAGTGGAGAAGTATTTCATTAGATCAGCAGAGGTGGTAGTTACATTCGGACCTGCGTGATCGCCTACTTTCTCTATCACATACCTATTTCTGGTCTTAATTTTATCAACTCGATATAGTCCGAAAAATTTATTTCTGAGTTTGAGGCCTACAACAAATTGTGTACGTTGGACTGCTACTAAATCATCAAAGTCATCAATCTGGCACTGGGGAGCCATTATTCCCTTCTTATTATATGTTCTTTGATTCTCAGACTGAATCTTTAAAATATTTCGTTTTGCATCTTGACGGATGCTTTCCCTTTGATCTAAGTATTCTTCTTCTAGCTCTTCCATTAGTAGGTCTCTAATCTTTACGTTTTCTTTATTTCTCATCTGAACGCCAGTTCTTGTCTCCCCTTCCCTGCCAGTTCTTCTTTTCCCTCTTCTTCTTTTTCTTTCCATTCTTCAATTATATTATCATACATTAATTTGGTGTCTTCCTCGTCGTACCCTGTGCTATTTATAATTAAATTATTCAACATTGGTTTAGTCATTTTAGCTGTTGCTTCTAAATTTAATTCTGCTGCTAGGTTAAGCAAGTCCTCTTTCTTACTTTTCAATAAATAAGACATTTTGTGTGAATAGAATTTGAAATATTTTATAACAATTTGCTATTCTGAAAAAAATTGATCTAGATTTTTTTTTCATTTGAACGAAATTATTTAGCTGAGTTTGCTTAATTGATTCCGCGAAAGTTAAAATAAATGTTTATGTAAAATTCGCAGTAACTTACGTTCTCAACCAAGATATACATACGAACTTAAAAATAATATACAATACTTAGAGTACTTATAAGATTTTCAACATTCAATAAGAAAAAAGAAATCATTCAATAGAAAAATAAAGTAAATGCTTTTCAATTCTTGATATTGTTTTTTCTAATATATGAAACAAACAATTTTCACCTACAATTTCTCCTTCACAGAAAAAATTCGAAATGTATTCTAAATTGAAAAAAAAAAAAGCTATAAACTCATATACTATTATGGAACAAATATATATACTCAAGGATTGATGAGAAATACAAAATGAATTAAGAGTATCATATACTCCTAGTAATCACAATATAAAAAGATATCTGCATGAGCAAAACAAAAACAAAAAAAATGTATTAACATACACGTTTTCATAAGAGAAAAAAATTATGACTACTTGAGCTATACAATCAGTAAGAATTCTTGTTTAATGTTTTAAGCAGAAGAAAAACTGATCAGTATAAAAGGATGAATTGACAACACTCTCTTTCAGCGGTTCAAGGTTAGATATAATAGCTTTCCACTCTTAAATTTTTCGTTACTGGAGAATGAATGAGAAAATGTTCAGACAAATTAAATATAGTATTTTTGAGTTAGTTTTACGTTAGGAAGTAAAAAAGTCCAAAGTTAGCTAAAAGGAAAACTAACAATTTAGGATAAGCGACACAAAAAAAAAAAATCATAATACATATTTTTTTAAAAAAAGAAACTTTTAACAATAAAGGGATAATACTTGCGCCATCACATCCAAAATTCTCTTGGCAATTCTCTTTCTCTCAAAGGCACATTTAACGGTAATTTATCACAAAATATAATAGATAACTCATATCACAACACTACAGAAAAGGCACTTCAAAAATCTGGATGATCTTTTCGCTATGCAGAATTCTTTTCCCCAGGAGGGCGCTTCGATGATTAAACCTCCTTATCAATGGTAATTTCAGGAATGTGGAATGCATTCATCGTGAACTCCAAGTGCAGGGAACATTTCTTTCCTCAAACTCCTAGTGCATGGGGCACTTCAAAACTTTACTCTTCTAAACTGCTCCAGGAATGCAGGGTGCATTTATTTTTTAAAAAAATTACCAGGATGGTAATGTTGCAGTGAGACGGTAAGGCGCGCTGAATTCTAATTGAATAATTACTTTTTTTTGTCACGGCCCAGAGCCACCAAATTTTTACTCTATAGAATCTTAATTACAGAAAGGGGGTACATGGCTCGTTTTTGTTTATGTCAAGGGTTTTTTTGGATTCAATGACATAGGAATTTTTAGAAGATGACATTTAATGAAACAAAAAAAATTTGTACAGTATTTACAAAGTAAAAACAGAACTATTGGTTATACATATTAAGGAGCTATCAAATTGCCCGTCTTTCCATGTTGACTGCGCTTTTGCGTCTTCCGGTACTCGAATGAGACCCTTGGAATGAGGTCACAAAGTAGAGATCATCAAGTTCGTTGTGCCCTCTAGTGTTGGAAGACGTCTCAAAATGTAAACATCCTACATATATGTGTGTGTGTGTTTTTTGTGGGATGATAAATTTATCATCTTTCTTTTTATTCAATTATTCTTAGCACCAAACATTTTTTGCATTTTTAGTTACACTGGTTTACTCTTTGGAATCGCACGTGTTATATTAATATCATGAGTTCATTTTAATTGCTCAAAATATAAATGTGTAAAATATTCCAGAATCGTTCAATAAAATCAAACATTTGTTACAAGCCACGGCTGCTTTATTCTGCTGAATATAAATATCGATAATAATATCGCCAAAATATATCATATATATATATATATATATATATATGTGTGTGTGTGTGTGTGTAATGATTTCACTTAAAAATAATTTAATTTTCTAATTTTTCCCATTCTTTAACTCACAGTAAAGAATTATTTCTTATTTTCTCATACCTTTCCAAATTATCCCTTAAATTATGTGATCCCGATCTCATATGATCTGCTAAATCAACTTTTCCTTCGATTTCAGACCTGTAGGGATAATCTCTACTAGACTCTGTGCCTACAGCTAAAGTCCTTGAAAAATCCCTTCATCCAATGCCACATGACTATTACATAATCTAAAGAAATCTCTCTATATAAATTTGAAAAGAAGTAATATTCTCTCTTTCTTCCATCAAAACGGGGAAGCTAAGCCTCTGGCATTTTCTATTTTTACCATGTAATCCTCTATCTGTTCTTTAATGTCTCTCTCTCTCATCAAAAGGAATAAACAGACTTTATTCAAAAATGGTATTTTCATTACAACTATGATTCTAATGTTCTTAGTTGCTTGTCCATTATAAAAAGTCAACAGGATTGTTACCTGGGTAGGGAAATATTTAGAAATAATTATACGAGAGAGAGGGTTATGCTCGACTGCAACTATGAGGGTAATACTGTGGGATAAACAAAAGAGAGAAGCGTTAAAACTGCAATAACCAAAAAGATTTAACAGAGAGTAACTTTAGTGCAGATCAAAAACTACATTGGAGCTCAACACAAAGTTGATGTTTCCATTCATCGAAGAAGTGCCTGAAAAAATACCAGTGCTTCTGGAGCATTAGTGCAGACAAAAGACAAGGGAGCCTCTGGGTCCTTCCAAATTTCCACATGAAATTCGGTCAAATGGTGACAAAAGCTCTATGCCTCTAAGAAAAGACCAGATTTGGTGAAGTTATTTATTTTCATCCTCCTGTTCATTTGTAAAAATACGAAATCAACCCAACCTTCCCCTTCAATGATGCTCCAAATCTTTCAGAGTTAGTACAATCATCACACATCTAGAACTGAACAGTTTCTTTATTCTTATGAACTGGATTAACGAATTGGTATTATTTTTAGCTGCAAACATCAGCTTAAGATAAGTGAGAATTGATAATATCATATTTAAGCTAAAAAATTTTGTGAAATATATTTAATAACTAAACCAAAGAATTTCAACTTTGATTATTCTTTTAAAACAATTAATTTCATTTTGTTTATTGTATTTCTTAACTATGATACCCTACGTGCCAGTGAAACTGTAACACGAAGAAGGAGTAGCCCTAAAGTGCTGAAACTCGGAAAACAGAGTGAGACAGCAATGAACAATAAATGATCTTTATTTCTAAATTATATGGATAATACAGAGTGAGAACAGCGTCGGTTCAGTAGATTGTAGGACCAAAGTGGACTGGCGATACACGAAGCAACACGTCTAGGTACAGATTTAATGAGAGTACGGATGGCGTCTTGAGGAATGGCTCTCCATACCCTGTCATTCAATTGCCACAGTTCGTTTTCTGAAAGGGGCAGAGTTTGCAAATGGCATCCAATCAAATCGAAAATTTGTTTTGTTGGTAACAGATCAGGAGAGAATGATGGCCTGGGAAGCATCTGTACACTTTGCAGAGCACATCGGCTGATGTAAGCAGTGTTATCCTTCTGATTTAAGACTTTGGCCCCTCCCTGAAGTAAGGAAGGGTCAACGGCCACAGCACGTCATCCTCGTATCATTGGTTCGTCATAGTGCCCTGAATACGAACTAGTGTTATCCTGGAATCATTATCAATTGAACTCCAAAACATGATGCCGCGTTTTCGCGTGGTGGGGTGTTCTACAATTGCTGCCGGATTGGACCTGTATCCACGTTGACGCCACACTCGTACGGGGCGACTGTCATTGAAGAAACAGACACGTGACTCATCTGAGAACATGACACTGTCCTAATCCATTGTCCACATCGCTCGAGCCAGAACCATTGCAGACGTTGGTGTCTATGCTGTTGGGTCCATGGCAGCCTTCTTAATGGACGCCATGAGTGCAGATCACTAGCAACCAATTGACGGGAAATTGTTCTGGTCGATGAGGGAGCATCCGGAGTTTCTTGAACATACTGCAGAATGAAGGTAGAAGGGGCGTCCGGATCCACCAACAAATGGAGGCGGATGCGTCGATCGTGACTGACGTCACTCTGGCTGCACCGGCACCCGTCAAACTTGCCACATTTCCTTGTTCCAACCATCTTTGCCACAGCCGGTGCACTGTGAATATATCCAGGTGTGTGTCTGATGAGATTTACTGTACGGACTAACCTACCCTTCTCAGTCCGATCACCATGCCCCTCGTAAAATCGTCGGTCTGCTGGAACTGCCACTGTTGATGACGGCGAGGCATTTTTTGTTATTACACGCGTCTTCTGAGACAATAACAACTTTTCTACGATGATTTCCCTAGCAGAAATAACGGCCCAAAAATTGAACATTCTGCAGGTTCCTTCCATTCTATCTTCTTCAACGTGCGCTGGAGAGCTGCACAATTCACATTATTTTAAATTTCTACACCAAATTGTTTTAAGAAAATGTGTGAATTGTATTACCGTAAGTACTAGAAAAGATACATTTCCCCCTTAAGAATGAAATTGAGTTTTTTTCCCCCCATTATCTTAGAATTACTGAAGATAATTCTCATATTCATTGGAATGATCAAATTCTTTATTGATTTTTGTTTAATTTTACTAAATTTATTCGCTGCTGATTAAGTGTATAACATCGAATCTTTCATACATTTTTTTTTAAAAAAAATATTTTAATTCATTGCTATAGATGTAATTTTGAAGTGAATATAAATCTACGCTACTGTTACTTAACAAACTATAATTTTCCTTTTTTTTTATTACTGTTTATAGATTTTCAAGAAAGAAAGTAATTTAAATAAGTGAAGAAACGTTTACCTAAAGAATCTCATTAGTGAACAGCATTGGAAAATTTATTTGTTGTTCCAAATCATGAAATCCTTCAAGTGAAGATGAAGAAAATAATCATCGATTATAATAAATCCAGAAGTTCTTAGCGATCGAAAAAGGACTCGACCACTTGCAGGTAGGATTTCCAAAAAGGACTACTGTGAAGTATTTTATCTCATCCATTTCAAACAGCAGGCCATGCAAATGTGATCAAGCGATATTTTAATACGCAGAGAAGCATTTATCTTACGAATGAAAAAAAATATTAGTGGGTTCTAAATTTATCACATGTTATCGTATCAAAGTTTTAAATTTTTTTTTAAACAAATTAAGTACATTTTAATCCCCCCTCCTAAATGTTGAGACTTATATTTTCAATAAACTAAAACTACTAGAAACTACTTCAATGTTTAAAGAACTTTATATGGTTACTTTCTTTTTTATTGTATCAAATTAAAAATTATTGGAAAAATACTCATTTCTTTTTTTATATATATATATATATATATATATATATATATATATATATATATATATATATATATATAAGTCTTAACAATAGAATATGTTAAAATTGTTATGTTTACTTTATAGCATCTAAATATATCTTGAAAGATATTAAAAAAATATTCCCTTTAGAAAAAAATCCACAGTATATTTAATTTTTTTAAAACTTGCACTAGAGTTTTTTTAATGTCTGTAGGGAGTTCGGATAAGAATGGCTTTGAATGGATAGAAATTTGAGTATTCATACAATAAATCTATTTTACAAAAAAGTTGGGATTTAGGCTTGATCAGTATAGGAAAACAAGCTATTGATTGGAATTCCATAAAATTTTATTCAAACATTGTTTGCCATTGAAACATAAGTTATACTTGATATTACGAAGTTAAATACTAGTTTATTTTCATTTTAAATGAAATATTTTATTTTATCTTTATTAGAACAAAATTAAACAACTGAATCCAATAAATTAGTTTTTACTTTTCTTGTGACTAATTTCAAGTTTCAAACAGAAACGCAATAAAGGCCTTTTTGCTTCATAGTTTTTTTCTGAAATCTGTAGTGCTTTAAGGGCGAAAGTAGGTATGCGTGTAAAAAAAATCTGATACGAAATTTTTGTGCTTTCTTGGAGTATGCAATCTCCTTTTTTAATATTTGTTTATTTATAAAATGATCAATCATACTTAAAGTTCAAAAACTGTAATTAAATATTTCGAAATTTTATAACAAATTTGATTTTTAACCAGCTTTTACAAGAATTTTTTTTTTAAAAAAATATATTAAACTTAAATTATTTGTAATCTTTTAATTAAAAAATAAAGTAAAAATTCTAAATATGTTTAAGTGATTAAAAAAATGGTCAATAAATGCCCTTAATTCCAAAAATAAAAATTGATAAAACATGTGCTCGAGTATGTATTTTGTGTGTTACTTTTTGAAAAAGAAAATGTTTTTAAAATTCTCACACAGAATTAATCCTAGATAACGTCATCCGTAAGAAACCATTTACACATAATACATTTCTAGTCAAATGACGTTGATTTAGATATTGTTTACTTCAATTCAGCGTAAAGAAAATAGTAAATGACATTTTGCAAATTGCTTATCCAAATTGATATCTACAAAAATTTAGAAAAAAAAAAAAAAAAAAAAAAAATTACGAATGACAGAAAACAGATAATAAAAAGTTTTATACCATCTTAATCAAAATATCGTTAAGAAATGCAAAACTATTTGTACGAATTTACAATACATGCGTAATTCTATTTAAAGGGATTAAATGAAGTAATAGGGAAGAACGAAATGAATTATAATAATGTTTCTTCTAAAATGCCTCCAAATTAAATGAGGCAAGTTTATAGATTTTTTTTCATTGAAATCAACATTTTAAATTAAATCAGTATTTCATTTTTTTTTCTATAATAATTTCATATTTAAACTGTTATGAAATGAAAGTAATAGTTACTTTAGAATTAGAAAAAAATAATAAAATAAATAAATACGATAATATTCTCCTAAATTTATAAGTGAGAGATGGTGAAGCTTTATGACACGTGAGCCCCAAGACTTCAGAAACAGTTATGCTACGGCAAACAAGATGTAACTATGCCCTAGATGTTTGAAAAATGGAAAAAAATTGGTTGACAAAGATAGTTGAAAATAGAAAAATATCGCTAACGTATCCCGAGGGTGCGTTACACGTGTTTAACACAGTCAGTAAGCCCCATGGGAAACAAAACGAACACTTTGGTACCTTGAGGTCGTGATTACAAATTGATAAGCTCTATGGCTTCCCATTATGATTAAAATATATGTTTTCACAACTTTAATATTTATCAATGTAGCAGAACTTGAAACTGCTGTGAAGAATTAATTTTTCAAAAATACAATTAATGCAAGTTATATAATATATATTAAAAAAAATTATGTATTGGAGCTCAAAACTTATGTTAATAATTCATTTTTTAAAAAATAGGTATTATAAAAGGCATAATTGCATTTTGAACTTTTTTATAAAGGGGAGGAATTAGCCTTATTGCGTTACTTGCTGAATTTGGCGATTTTGGCACGTTTAAAAAAAAAACTTAAATTTCGTTTAGTAAAGATTTCCCTAATTTTCCTCATTGGATTGGCGTGGGGAACGACTGAGAGGTTAGATTGGCGTGGCGAACGGCAATGACTGCTGACGACTGAAGGAGCGGCGAGGGCATGGAGAGCTGTGTTAGTAATTAGAGGCAATAGGTCATGTATAGTCATTGTCAAAGCTTTATTGGGTTGAGATTCGTTGTCCAATTTTATATATATATACAGGTATAGGACAAAATAATAATAATAATAATAGGAGCACCTGCGAAGAAATGAAAAAAATTTTATTAGTAAGGGGTTGGGTCACCTTTGACCTGAATGAAAGCTTGTATTCGACGTGGGATTGATATGTAAAGGTCTTGAACAAAGTTCACCGAAATTCACACCCATTCCTCGTGCAGGGCCGTCTCGTGCTCAGATAGTGTGCGGGAAAGAGGAAACCAAGTCGGGACTTTGTTCTCCAAAAACCCCACAAACACTCAATGATGTTCAGATCAGGTGACTGAGGACACCACGTTAGATGTTCCACTTCATCATCATGATCATGTCTACATATTTGAATGCAGCGAGACGTGTGAACAGGGGCGTTGTCATCTTCGAACACAGGAAGTTCTCCCGGAAAGAGAATCTGAAGCATAGGATGAAGATGATCAGTGAAAATGCTTCGATAATGGTCACCTGTGAGCATCCCTCTCAAGACAACGAGAGGCCCCAATCCACGGGAAGATATTGCGTCCCACACCATCACAGAACCCCCTCCATGTTTCACGGCTGGAAACAGGCAGTCAACATGAAATGCTTCTGCCGGTGCTAGCCAGACGAACACATGTCCGGTAGTTTTGAATAATGTAAATGAGGATTCATCAGACTAGATGACTTTTTCCCATTGAAGTTGTGTCCATTTTAGATGGTCTTTTAACCACTGTAGATTCTTCATAGCATTGCGCGCAAAAACTAACGGTTTTAGAACAGCTACTCTGCCATGAATGTTGGCAGCATGCAACTCCCATTGAATAGTTTCTACGTGTATAAATACGCGTTTCTGGAGGTGGGTATTCATCTCGGACGTTATCTTCGGCAGTGTAGAATTGCGTTTTCTTACTACTATCCTCTTCAACACTCTTCTGTCATGGTCCTTCAACTTCGACTTTGGCCCACTATTGTGCTTCGCAGAAAACATCTTACCCACGTTTGTACAGGCTGTCATAACCCTTGACACATTGGTCCTTGAAACACCCACAAGATTGGATGTTCCGGATACGGACGCTCCAGTGAGGTGAGTTCCAAATATTATGCCTCTTTTCACTTCGGAGAGGTCAGATATAAACACGCTTTGCTAGGAACTGAATTTTCGCATGCACCTCTAACACTGTCAAATGCTTCCTTTTCGCCGCCACTACATGGCATATTGTTGTGACACGTGGTGGCCATTATTTTATTATTTATAAAAGAATTGCTCACCAAGAAAGAATTGTCAGAATAAAATGAAATTTTACATACGTAAGAACAATGTTGATATAATTGATTACAAAATCAAAGCAAAATGATCATTTACTGTAGGAAAATTTACAAATGAATGGAGGTCTTAGTACCCTGTTGGGGCACTCATCTGGCATGAATGCATAATGTGATAACGTTGGGCAATGAGGCATATAAGTCCCGTATGATGTCGTGTGACATCTCGTTCCATAGATGCTGAAAACGCGTCTTTAATTCGACCAAACTCGTAAGGCTGTCCAACTTTATTCCTAAATTTCCGAATTTCCTAATTATTCCAAATAGGCACGATCGATGACAAATATGGAGATTGAGCACGTCAGGGAAGGAAGAAAATTTAGCGGAGGCAGTCCTGAGAAATCCTTGCTGTGTGTGAGCAAGCATTGTTCTGTTGAAAAATGGCTCCTGAGGGTCCTGCCAAGAGTGTCAACACATGTGGCATAAGAATGTCACGAAAGTACCTCTGGGCTGTCATGGTGCCGTGGAAGAATATTAGGGAGTGACCGTGTGTCGTATGCGATGGCACTTCCTGTTGCACACAAACAAGCTCAATTTACCTGTTTTATAATCCAAAGAGATCGAAGTTCAACGCCCTCTTGTGGCATTACACAATGCGTAATAACGTTGTATTTCTAATCATTTACATATCTGTCTAACACGTACCTTCATGCCAAGTTTCATAACAATCCCACACTTCTTGGTGCACAAATTATTATGGTAATGAGTATATATATATATATATATATATATATGTATATGTATATATATATATGTAGCAGCTGTTGCTTCTTCGAATACTCTCCGTCTCTCTTTACAGTATCGGATTACATACTGCGGACTCCCACAGTAGTAACAGAGAGGCACATTCTCGGTGGTTTTCCATAAACTGTTTTACGCTGTACAATAGTGGGGTTTCTGACTGAATGTCTAGGCTGTTTCTTAACTGGAACCTATTAGTGTGGAGAATAATTCGTCTTCTTGGGTTAGTGATCGGAGCTATAGCCTCCATGACTTCTTCCCGGACTATAAATGCAATGTCCCCTCGTGATACGGACTCTTCATTGGTAACTGCATTTCCAGTAGGAACTTCTGAAGCACTTCCTGAACAATGCAATTCAACAGGGATTGAAGACCAGCCATGTCTGTATCGGCTGATATAGTACAACTATTGAGTAACCTCTGAAACTTAGGCAGGGTGATGTTGACCGTTTAAGTTTTTCCTTCTGTCAACAACACTTTACAAATTCCTCAACTACTTTCATATTCCTCAACGCTTTTCATATTCCTGAGCCATCAGGGTCTGGTACAAATCTTCGACGATCCCCTTCATCAGATGAGCCACTATCTTGCCTTCTTGCCTGGAAGGGTTCACTTTTCGATTTAAGGCAAGAATATCCTGGATGTACGACTCGGGCGTCTCGTCAATTCTCTTTACACATGTAAGTAAGAAGCTTTCAACTAGGCGTCTTATATCTTCTGTACCCCCAAGTGTATTGTATAAGTAGTTTCTGAACGTAGTCGAATTCGTGAAAGTGTTCTCATTATTGTCAAACCATAGTCTAGAGGTTCCAGTGAGGTAGAAAACAACATTCGCCAGACACATCTGTTCATCCAATTGGTTATATGATGCGATCCATTCATAGCCCTCGAGCCATTTACTAGCATCTTGTTGATCGACATTGGAAATTGTTGAATGGACTTCTAGGTAACTAATAGGCCAGTAATGACATTGGAGAGATGTTGAATGAAACTGTAAATTTCGGCTCTGTATTATCAGTATCGTTGGGTTACTCATCTATTTAAAGCTTCTGTTTGAATTTGCTAATTGGCCCATTCAGTAGGCATAACTTGAAGGCATAAACTTCTACATAGCTGCTCCGTAGTTACGCTTGGATATCCCGCGCCTCCACCAAAAATGTCAGGTAGAATGCAAGTCAAATAAAGGGCACGACATTTAATCTCAACAAGAGAACTTTTATTTACATGAAGTAATAAGAACTATAAATATGATAGGAACAATAAAAAGACAAAATTTTATTTTAGATTAATATAAATTAACTATAAATGAAGATAATATAAGATTAAAGGTAGAAGATTAAAATCATTCTCAAATTTATAGCTTTGCGAGAGGTATATTTATACGAAGAAGAGGGTGCCCTTTGCTTCAGTCCATGCTTTCCTGCATGAAGTCTCGAGAATAAATATGGCTTGCAGATAGACTTCTACTATCGACCATGGTCTAATGCAACCTGCGGACCGAAGTTTAACAGGATACAGCGAGTGAATGAATATAGGTTTATGCATTGCCAGAAAAAGAGGATAGTTATAATATTATCCTCCATTAACTCAAAATCAATTTGATCCTTCAATAGAAGAAGAAAATGTATTGGCTAAAGACAATAGAATCAAATATCATGATAAAATCAAAATTAGATATGATGCTCCTTTCATAGATTCTACATTTTAACCTGGTGATACTGTGATGTATGAGGAATTTCCGTACGTAGAAAATTATTCCCAGTTTTTTCCAAGACCATATGAAGTATTAACTAAAATTTTTAATGTAAATTATAAGATAACTATACCAAATGCTGCAATTAAAAAATCTATTGATATTGTTCATGTTTCAAAATCAAGAAGATATTACCTCTTATTAAGAAGATATTAATTTTAATTAGAAGAATTAAAATTAAGTCACGAATAAACAGCACTTTTGTACTCATACAAATAAAAAAAAATTCCTTTTTAATTTTTTTTCACTTCACCAGTTATTACTGCCTTATGTTGACTTGCTGTTATCACTCTTGAAGTTTTTTTTTATGTTCTTGGTGGGATTGTGGATGCTATACATGGATGGGATGTGGATACAAGAAAAAGAAAATTCAGTAGTCGCACAGAGGCATGAGTTTATTCCCCGAGTACTAGGGTTAATGTTCTCAACTTATCCCTAATCTGACTGATTCAGAACCAAAGATATATTGGTGAAGTGCGAAACTCTTGAAGAATTTTTTTGAATTTCAAAATATTACCATACTGTGTTTTCGAGGCTAGGGATCAGTCCTACATGAATTTTCTTTTGCTCATCATCTCTATCCTTCTTTGATAGGGAACATTGGTAAAAAGGAAAACGAACCTCTAACTTTGGCCTTTTCAAAATATCAATATCTCGTTGTTTATCATCTATAGTTTATCCTATATACCCTCTATAACAACAACAACAAAACCGATGCCCCAAAAAGGAGTTGTCCGATGTAGATAAAAATTGGCGGATAGGAAAATTATGTACAGAATAGAAATTGATTAAAATTTCAAAAAAATTGAACCATTTATTTCAGAGTTACATAGTTACAAAGTAACGAAATCAATAAGGTGTTGACCCACCTCTAGCCAGGATGCAAGCTGCCACACGACGTGGCATAAAGTGATAAAACTCCCCGATGGTTTCCAGTGGTATTTCTTGCCAAATATTTTTACTTTATTTTTCAAACTTTTTTTATAGAGGTACTTTTAAGGACTGTTGAGACTAAGCAGCAATTGCTAATGCATTTATTTTTAACCTACTTTAAAATACTGCTGAGTCTATGAAGCATTTGTGCATACTTTTAGCTTAAGAATCGAATAATAATTTTTTTTACCTATGATATGGTTTTTAAAAATAAATGGTTTTGTCTGTCTGTCTGTCTTGTCTCTTGATACTTGTCCATTCACCGATACTTGTCTGTCTCTTGATACTTGTCTGATGCGTCTGCGATGCGTGCGTGCTGATGCCGATACTTGTCTGATAACGATACTTGATACCATCTGTCTATCTATCTTCTATCTGTCCTCACATCTATCTTCTGTCTTCTATCATCTATCTATCTATCTATCTATCTATCTATCTATCTATCTATCTATCTATATTCTTTTATGCGTAATGTAAAACAGTCAGTAAGCATATTTATGCTTTTCTAAATATATTGTTATATGCAAAATGTGTGCTTTTGTTTTCAGACCCAGTGGAATATTGTCTATCTCATTTCAGATATGCTTAGAACGAGCAGTCTCATAACAGAAGAGGCCATGTCACTCTCTGAAAGTCTCTTCGGACTACAGTGACATATCTGTAGAAAGTTCACCTGATGAAGAAATGTCTATTGATGATCCACCAGTAGTTTCATAATTTGGTTTCTAGAATGCTGAAAACATTGATAGCAGTTCAGAAGATCTAAAAGAGCTTAGTGTCCCAAGAATATTGAAAAAGAGAAATGCTACATGAGTTATTCCTCCCCCCCCATTAAATACAGAATTTATTTAACATTTATAGATATTTTGAACAAACCAACTAGGTGGTGCCACTGAACTACGTTTGTGGTAAGTCGAGATCGTTATAAAGTGTGTGCAAAAAACTCTGTACAGAGTCAAATCCATTCAAAATTGGATATATGCGATGTATTTTTATGTTTGAATGAAAAAAGAATTGTTTTTGTGATTTTCATCGAGAACAAGTATATGTATCTTATTATACATAATATTAAAAAAGTAATTTTTTTTTCTAATTTGGGTATTTAACGGTCCTGGAATCTGTTCAGTATAGTTTCTAGATATGTGTGTGAGTGTTTCACCGGGTACGCATGCACACACACGGCTCATTTTTACTTACCCTCATGGACAAAAAAATTAGCGCACCAAGAAATAATTGCGGGTTCGTAACGAAACTTGGCATGAAGGTACATGTCGGGGAGATATGCAAATGATTAGAAATACAGCGTGATTGTGCATTAAGTATAGCTGGTAGAGGTGCATTTAACGTCGTTCTCCGTGAAGTATGAAACAGGTAACCAAAGCTTGTTTGAGTGAGCTGAATCGTTTACAAAGGAAGAGCTGAGGTAGACATGCTATTACGCCATTTTCGGAGACAATATGAGCAGCTGTCGCAGTTTGAGAGGGGGAGAATCATCGGCATGATGGAAGCTGGGTGGTCAGCCAGGCGAGTAGCTCGTCAATTAGGCCGCGCTCTGATTGTGTTGTGAGGAGGTGTTGGGGCCAGTGGATCCGAGAGAGATGTCATTTACACGAAGACCAGGCTCAGGAAGCCCTCGACAGGCCAGTCGTCGAGAAGACCGCCACATCGTATTAAATGCACGCGTACAGCCAACTGCTTCATCGGCCGCCATCCAGGCACAGGTAGCACCTTCACTAGGGCCCCCTGTGTCTTCTCGAACCATACGAAGGCGCCTGGCTGAAGGACATTTGGGATTGCGTCGCCCATTACGTGTGCTGCCCTTGACGCCCACCCATCGACGCCTCCGTTTGGAGTGGTGCCGCTTACGAGGAAACTGTACTTCAACGGAATGGAACCAGGTCGTCTTAAGCGACGAATCCAGATTCAATCTCAGCAGTGACGACAATCGTGTTCGTGTGTGGAGACCCCGTGGGGAACGCCTCAATTCTGCCTTTGCTTTACAGCGACACACTTTGCAATGACATACCTACCACTACAGATGGTGAGATGGTATGGGGTGCCATTGCCTACAATACATGGACCCCTAGTATTGATCCGTGGCACCATGACATCCCAGCGGTATGTCCATGACATCCTGCAAAAGAAAAGCTTAACTGTTTGGGGTTGCTATGCACTCGAAATGATATTACAATGGAAATTGATGTCATTAATTATAATGATGTCATTAATGATTTTGCAATGATCAAAGATCGAAGAAAATCTTTGTTGTACAAGTACAATGACAGTGACTCAAAAAAGAATAAGGATGTCTAAAAGTAAAAAATAGTAAAGCGATTAGCTATAAAAAAGATGATAATTAACAAATTGAAAGAGATCATACAATAATTTGTACTTTAAATTGTTATCGCAAACGATTTTATTAATTTACTGCTCTAACTTATAAAGGGGTGGGTGGGTGGTCTGTGATGCCGTGAAGTAAGAAATGAACAAGAGTGGCCTAACCATCCCACTATTCTTTCCTCACGGCTGCCGGTTGCCAGTCCGGGGCACGGTGGGTCCATAGGTGGTGGAGAATGGAAAGACTCTCCAAAGAGCAAAAATAAAGAAAGGGATTAAGGATATAGAAAAGAAAGCTTAAAAAGTTCCAATGTGGCTAAGAAAGAGTCGGTAAAGTCACCTCTATCAAAACCTCATACAAGCAAACTAGGTTCCATGAGTAATTTGTGCAGAGTACAAATTCGGCCTCGTGATTGATATATTTTATTCATTGCTGAACATCTGTCTATCTTCTGGCCATTGCAACAGCATTATCATAAGATTGCCTTTTACAACTCATCATGCAGAGCCCTTCAGCGTCGTGCTTACTTTGTATCATCTCACTAATACCTTCAGCTGTTTTGTTTTTTGTTTCAATGAAATCTATTAAAACACTTGAATCAGATTCTATACTCAATAGAAGGAATGTTCAGCTACATACACATTTCTGTTTTAAATACATCAAGATTAGTAATCTTGTATAACAGTAATGGATATATCTTAGATATGTAATTTTATGACATATACACAAAAATTAAAGACGAGATGTTTTTTTTTTTAATATAACGCAGTGTGAAAGCTTTCCAAATCAACACAAATAATACCATAAGATCCCCAAGACGTAAGAACATGAGTAATAAAAGCAAAACATACCAAAAAAAGCATAAAAATGAACTTTATTGAAAATGTAGCATTTTTTATTAAAAAAAAATGCGACTGATGGCCGAAACATCCATTCTGACAGGTGTCCCATAAATGCTTGAAGAGATTTAAGACCAGAGACCTTGCTGGCCAATCCATGTATTCAATATCCCCACTGTCTAACAGCTCTTCGACAGCTTCTGTGCGATGAGAAGGCGCATTGTCGTTCGTGAAAAGGTGCTCGGAAGGAAAATCTTTATACTATAGAGGTTACCGGTTCCCGAAAATATGAAGGTTGGTACGGCAACCAAGCCTGATGCCTCCCCAAACGAGAACACCCAGACCTCCAAACCGGTCTCTTTCGATGATATTAGAGGTGTTATTGCTGGTTCCCTGCTCTCTCCAGTTGTGTATGCGTCCAGAATCGCTACTCAGACTGCTCTTATCCATAAAGAGTACACGACCTCATTGTTTATCTACCTGATTCTGGTGTTCCTAGCACCGCAGAAAACACCAATGAATAGGTATTAAAGGTACATGCCGTACAAGTCGTTGTGCAAATAGACCACCACTGTGTAGCATCCTGGTCTAGCTAAAATGAGTTATATGTCATCCAATCTCCTGTGCTGTGTGTCTAGCGATTTCTCCCGCTGTTTGCGGCCTTTTCCTTCTGGCCTGTTGGGCAATATTCTACTGATCCGCTGCCGTGGTTCCTCGTGGAAGACCACTGCTGAACCATCGAGCAGCTGTTTCTGTAGTTTGAAATTCTCTCCAAAGTCGTGAAACGATGCTAAGAGCAATCCCGAACTTTGAAGCTACACTTGTCACACTTTGACCTTCCTTTATCTTCCCAATGATTCGACCTAGGGTAAAATCATCCAGATGTCGTCCAACAGATTGGTTGTTTGACATTTCATACTGTGGCAGCAACTCGACGTCGTTTAAATTGATATACGACGTGCAATCACTTTCCTAGAAATGATGAGCTTACACCACTGGCATGCTTTATCCCACTCCGACACTCCTGCATTACGTTTAGCTGGAATCGATTACATTTAGCTCCGACAGACATGTGCTACCGCAGCTTACCCTAGTTAATCTCCTGATCGGTCTTTTTGTCCACTCTGCCTCTTCATTCCTTTTATATGCTAATTTTCTGACTTCGTCCTTAATTTTTGCACACAAGTATACTTACGCGTTTTAAAACAATTTTAACAGCTGATTTTAGCAGCTTCTTTAATAAAACTAACACTTTTATTGAATATTAAAAATGAAGGAAAACTTACTTTTGATTCTCGACTGTACAAGCCTCCAAGACTTTTTGCACATAGTATTGTTTTTAAAACCCTTGTAAGCTTTGACTCTACATTGTGTTTCTCTCTTCTACATTGTGAAACTCTTCTTTTCTACAAAAACTAATAACTCTGGGGTTTCTTTCATAATTTGGCTTTTTAGGGACCTCATCAGGCATCTTTTCTCATAAGAACTGGCGATCGGTCAGGGCTGTTAACGTTCAAAGTCGAAATTCCATGCTTTTACCTCCCTCTCTGAAATTTCGAGCAAATAGTGGGTCAGTAATTCATCCACTGGGACAGTACTTCTCGTCGGATTCAGCTCCCTACAGATAACACCTCCTAAATACTAGAAGGCCTCAGCGCTAATTTGTGATGTCACAACTCGTAGGAAAACATCCTTTATCGTATCTTTGGCTACGGAACTCTTCTGATTCATTTTTGCATTTTTTTTAACATTCAGTATTTTTAAACTAATCACACATACAGCAAATTAAAAAAAAGTATCGGTAAATTAATCTCAAAATTGTGTTTCATGTATATAAAGCATTTAAAAATAAATATTAGTTTACTTTTTAAATAATAATCGCAAGTACGTGATTATCTCTCAATGCATTATTATTTATTTCAAACACATTGCAATGTACATAAACATTTATTACATTGCAATAAATTATAAATACCTTTTATATTTTTATTGTTCTTAAGAAAACCACAAAAGTAAAATAAACAAATTTTCCTTTGTGTTCTATATTTTATAGTTAATTTATATACAAAACTATGCTTATTTCACTATCATTATTTTCTTTGTTTTATTCAGAATAATTACAAAAAGAGAAATAAAATTAGAAATAGTTTTCAAAATAAAAAAAAACTATACAAATTCAAAAACAATAACTTTATTGGTATCGTGCACAATCAAAAAATAAAAAGTTACCTTTAAATAAATTTTAAAAAATATTTTTAGGTAAACCATACTTATAAAATTATAGATACATACATAAAAATAAATATATTCATAAAAATATATTACATAGTTTATTTAGCTGTTTATCAGTTTCTTTTCTTTGCTTAAAATTTTTCATGCTTTTCCACCCAGCAGTAGTTATGCAATAATGCATTTGTTACAAATGTGGGAATTAAATATGTTTTAAAACTTTATGTCATGCACAATAATAAACAAAAATTCATTTCTGTTTGCTATAATGCTGTAACAACATTAAAAATTACCATTAAATATGTTTACAAAAATATTTTTTCTTGAATCCATACCTAAATAATTACAGATAGGTACATGAAAATAAATATATATACATAAAATAGGTAACACAGTTTATTTAGCTATTTGTCAATTACTTTTCTATACTTAAAATTTTTAGTATATTCTTAGATAAAGGACACACACATATGTATATATATATATATATATATATATATGTCCATGCATAAAAATAAAGTAATTTAATTAACTAATAAAGTATGTGTGTGTGTAGTTTTCTTTTCTTTGTTTCACCTTTTTTAATAACATTTTTTTCCTACAATAGTTATGTAATAATGCATTTATAGAAGTGTGGATAATATGCTTTAAAACTAGCTCAGAAGCATGATCACTGCTGCATGGCTCATTATATAAAAACATTCGTTTGAATTTATCAAGCTAATCGATATTTCTGAGGCAATTTGACGTTGATTATTTTGTGTAAGGAACATATTTTCATAAAAATTAATTTCATTTAAAAATTTAAACTGGTCAGTTAAAACATGGAGTGCAATTTTTCTTTTTTATCATTATCTAAATCTGAAAGCATATTTTCTAAAAGATAAACAATAAAATCTAATGCAGTAGGAAAATCATGGGAGCTTTTTTTTTTTTTTTTTTTTTTTTTTGTACTTTGTGAGCCAGCTCATGTAATATTTTATGTACAATAATAACATTATTAACTTTTATAGAAATTTATATTTACGAAGTTGATCTATCTTTCTTTGACCTAATGTATTTACAAATCTAACTATTTATAATCACTGATTCTTTGATAACAGGAGTTATTCCTGTGTCTAGAATAATAATTATTACTTGATCTTTTTTATATATTACAGTCCATATGTCCTGAAGATTTTCTGCGCTTAAGCACTCTACTAGTTCTGGAAAAGACATAAATAATTTTTTTTTAATTCTTGTTTTGAAATAATGTTCTCTTAGACTGAGCGTTGTTAAGTGTTCATTTTCAAGTCTTTGCTGTCTCTGCTCAAGACATTCTCGAGCAGGATTTGAGAATTTTGAAAGATGTTTTAGGAAGTTTGGAAATATAGATAACACATCAAAATTTTGTAATCTATAACGCCTTAAAGGAACACATATTTTCTCCCCAGTTTTCACTAGGTAAACTTTTTTCTTCTTATTGCATCATCAGCAAAAAAAGTGCAGTTCATAAACCTAAAATTAAAAAGAAAATGAATTGCTATACATCGACAGAAAATGTTTGTTAGAATTAACAAAAATTGCACTGTTAACTTGATTTATTGTGATTTTGAATGGAACTTTTGTTGGAAATACCGAAACTGTTTCGTTACAACAACAAAATTTTTTTGACAACTCTCTTCTATGAAATTTGAACAAAATTTTGGATTTTTTTCCTTTGAACTAACTGAATGTTTGCTTATTTTGCCATCATATGGTTCTATAAAAGAAGACACGATTGTTGATTCTACGAAAAGACTTTTGGTAAATGTTTCAAAATTATTTGTTTGCAGTAGCAAAAACACTAGACATTTTTTGTCTCATTAACTATGCTTGCTTTGGCCCATTTTTAAACACATAAAATTTTATTACGGCTACAAAATATTTATTTGGCAATCAAAACGCTTCACTCATTATAGATAAAAAATGAATTGCCTATTTTTATTTAAGAAGTTGACATGAAGAAAAAAAGAAGTAAGTTTATTTTCAAACAATATATTCTCACTAGATATTTTTTCCCATTAACAATGATTGTTTTTGCTCATTTTTATACACATAAATTTTATTACAGTTGCAAAATATTTATTTGATAAACAAAACGCTTCTGATAAACAAAAATAAATTACCTATTTTTATTTAAGAAATTGGCATGAAGAAAAAGAAGCGAGTTTATTTTCAAATCTTGTATCGAACCACCTATTGTTAAAATTATTAGCCTGCTTTTAAAATTAAGAAAGCTTTACAATTTTCAAAAACAGAATAGTTAAATAACTTACCTTTAAATAATTTGAAGGAGCGAAATCTTTCCTACAAATGGCTTTGATCCACTTTTTTCGAAGAGAGTCATCCTTTGGAAATTCAAACATGTGAACAATCGTAGTACCTTTGAACATCATACTGAAGGACGTCTCGCAGGATAGTGAGTCATAGATAGGAGGATAGTGACAGTGAGTCATGATTCACAGGATAGTCGGTGAGCTGTCGTAGTAACTTGTCGTAGTATCGTAGTACCTCGTAGAAATAATTTCTATTCCAATTTGAAACCGTACACGTGTAGACCATATTGTCCGTTTCTAATTAGGTTTTATGCTAAGTCAAAAAGTTAAACAGGAAATGAAAAACTTCACAAAGAAAATGTAGTTCATAAAAGCAGCAAAATGGCGAAGGCTAGTGAAAGGCGAATCCTGATCTAACTCACGAATTTAAGCTATGTGCTCTGCTATGTGACGATGTCGCAAGCATCTCTCATTTCAGTGCCGAGGTTTTCTAGTATCTAGGAGGTGTTGCTACTGACCACACCATAAAGGTCACACCTCGCCCATGACGAGCATGTGTTCATGACCCCACATGTGACACATCTCATTCACAGTATCGCATGTTGTATAAACAAAGTTCTTAATTTCATCAGCAACATTATTTATTTGAAATTTAAAGCGCAACGCACATACTAAATTATTTTCAATATTTACATTCGAATGCTAACAGAACTTAATGATTTCATGATCATAGAAACAGTACGGATAGCGGAGCTGTTTGTACTACGACCTCTATCGAAGACGGGGCAAGTCGCTTTGACGTTTTCTCCTTCGGGAAAACCGTGTTTCGTCTCCTCTTCGTTCATTGGTCCAGCGCTCTGTTTACTCTCTCCTTTATTGTACCTTCCGCGACGGAAGCAAACCGCAATCGCCGCAAGTAGCTCCCCCGCATCAGCGAAAGCGAGATTTTTAGCTATACTTGGGGTTGAGCCTTACTTTGTGGCCGGAAAGAGTAGTGGTTTCTTGCCTGTGTTTGAACTTCCAGTAGAATTTTCTTCTCCTGTGTCCAGGATTTCATTTGGTTGAGATGGCACCTTTTCTTTCCTGTGCACTCCAGATGGGATGTCCACCAACTCTTTGGAAACACAGGCAGGTCTCTGCCGATCACTGAAACCTCTTTTCCATGCGTCAAGATCCGGAACACCTTTTCGGTGCGTTGACAATTTTATAGGAACCCTCGTATGGTGGTTGTAAATCTTTTTTCATGGAGTCTGTCTGCAGAAAAAAAGGGCTGCATGTGGCCAAATCCTCGCTCACGAAAATCGCATTTTGTCCGTGATGTTGAGATGTTGAAGGAGATAGACACTGTATTGACTCTCTCCTCATTTCTAAGCATGAGTCTCACCACAAAAGTAGCGTCTGTATCTGCGTTTTGTTTAGATGGACATAGAAATTACCCGGGTAACCTTATTGGAGGTTCATAAATTATCTGTGCAGTTGTGGCTTGTAGATCCTCCTTCCAAGTAGCGCGGAATCTCAAAATTATGGTGAGCAATACTGCGATTCACTGAGCACTGCCATGCACAATTATAGCCGCTTTCAACTGTCGATGAAACCTTTCGACTTGGTCGTGTGCGGCCGGATGTTATGGAGTTGTGTGCTGCTTCTCTGTGCTTAAGAACTTCGATAGGGCCTCAAATAGAGATGATTCGAACTGCGTTCCTTGGTCTGTAGTTATTCTGAGGGGTGGACCGAATCTTACGATCCAACCAAAGTATAAGATCTTGGCCACGGCATGTGTTGACGTCTCTACCAGCGGAAATTCTTCTGGCCATTTGGAGAACCGATCCACACAGATGAGGCAGTAATGAAAACCCTCTGATTGAGGTAGGGGTCCCACAAGATTGATGTGTACGTTCTCGAATCGAGAGCTTGGTGATTCAAATTTTCCAATCTCGCTTCTTGTATGCCGAGATACTTTTGCACGTTGGCACTGTAAGCATTTACGAGCCCATAGAGTAACATCCTGTCTCATTGACTGCCATACGTATCGTTCAGCTATCAACTTTAGAGACGCTCTTATTCCTGGGTGTGAGAGTGCTTGCAAATTGTTAAAGATTTCTCGCCTGAAAAATTCTGAAACAAATGGACGAATGCGTTCCATGGTCACATCACAATGGAGAGTAACTGGAGGTTGTCCCACTGGGAGAGATTGTAGTATTAGGGAAGTTGAACAAGAACCAGCTAAAATGTCCGGCAATTGGGAATCCTTCTGCTGCTCCTCAGCCATCTTTTTGAAAACAACAGCTCATGGTGTAGTGATCGTTGAAATATGAATGCGCGACAAAGCGTCGGCCACAACATTTTCCAATCCTTTCGGGTATCGAATGTCAGTTGTGAATTGACCAATCAGATCTAATTGTCGGAGCTATCGTGGAGAGCATTTATCCTCTTTCTGCTTAAATATCAGAGACTTGTGGTCCGTAAATAAAATAAAATTTCGGCCTTCCACCACATGCCGGAAGTATTTAATAGCTATGTAAGCTGCCAACAGTTCTCTATCATACGCACAGTATCTCCGCCGTGCAGGAGAAAGAATCTTCGAGTAGAAAGCAAGGGGATGCCATCCATTAGATGCTTATTGATAGAGTGCAGCTCCTATTGCTGTGTCCGATGCATCTACCACGATGGCAAGAAATGCATCTGCTGCAGGATAGTATAAGACTGGGGCCTCTGCAAGAAATTTTTTTTCACTTTTCAAATGCAGCAGTAGAGTCTTCTGACCAAAAGATGGGTGTTCGGTCATTTCTTTTGGCTCCCTTTAAAAAACTGTTCAGCTCTGCTTGCGTTCTAGCAGCTTGTGAAATAAATCTTCTGTAAAAATTGTGGATTACAAGGAAACGACGAAGCTCCTTTACAGTCTCTGATTTTGGGAAGTTAGTAATTGCCGCAACTTTCTCTGGTCTTGGAGAAATGTATTTAGCAGTCACAATATGTCCAAGAAATTTTACCGAAGTTTCGCCTAGTACACTTTACTAGAACAACAAATCTAGAGTTGAGACAATTCTTTTTTTTCTCTAAGACTTGCAAACCGTCCTGAATATGAGGCCCTGGATACCGATCTGGAACTGTTGCAGTTTTTAGTTTCCTGAAATATCCACATGGACGCCAATCTCCATTGCTTTTAGGCACCATAAGAAGTGGAGATGCCCAACAGTTGCTCGATGGTCTGCAGATTCTGGTTTTTACTAGATATTGGAACTCCTGTTTTGGTGCTTTTAGCTTGTCTGGAGGTAGTCAACTAGGTTTCGAGAAAACTGGAGGTCCCCTTGTAAGTATTGAGTGTTTAACATCGTGCTTCAATTGCCTTGGGATGGAAACAGCTTCAACGAGAATGAGCAGTCGATGAAATTTGGTGTTGCCGTGAGCTGCCTTGACTCCGGAAATATTTCATTGTTGCACTGTTCCCTGTGTCTGCAACTTTGTCAACGAGTCCACTAGGCATTCATGCCGAATGTCGAATAGCAGTCCATTGTGGCGATGGAAATCTGCCCCAATTACTGTTTGCGAGACTACAGCAAAAATAAATGACCATCGGAACACTCTTCGTAGTCCAAGATCAAGGGTCAACAGACACTTACCGTAAGTTGAAATGACGGTTCCATTTGCTGCGAAAAGTTGAAGAGAAGCAGGAGGACGATGCTTTGATGCCGCTGTCAGAAGAACTACAGAGATGTCAGCCCCAGTTTCAATCACATATTTTGACTTAGAAGTTCTATCCGAGAGATACAACCAACTGATCACATTTGTGACGCCCTCCGGTGAGCCGAATGACTGTCATTCTAGTTTTGCGCCTGAAAGGAACATGGCTTTGTGCACTTCCTAGCACGTTGTTTAAAACTTCGGTTGTACCAACAACGTTCCTGATTACCGGAGTTCCTGCTGGCTGATCGGCGACGGAAACGTCTTTCTGGTCCACGGGAAGTAGAACGTTCACGGGTCTCCAGGCGAAACAGGCTTGACGAAATATCCATCATCATTGTTTTCAGATCTTGGTTCTCGGTGTCAATCGCGAGGTCACGAAATATGACCCGCAGCTGCCCTCATACCATCCGCCACCTCAGCCAGTTTTTCCAGTTGGTCATTCGAGATAGCCAATATTTGCTGCACGTGGGCATGCAAGCGCTGTAGAAAAAGGGATTTCAGTAATTTTTCCATCATCGTGTTTCCTGCCTTGCTCCTCATCTCCAGCAAAAGACGCGAAGGCTTGTGATCACCGAGCTGCATTCCGAAAATGAGATCATGTAAGCGTTGTTTCTCCGAGTCAGCATATTGTGAGCAGAGTCTATTTCGGAGAGCGGTATATGGCTTCTCTGCAGGAGGATTCAAAATGATATCTCCTACTATATCTAATTCTTCGGGCAGAAACGCAGAAATAATGTGGAGAAATTTTGTGATCTCTATCTTGATTCGTGGTAGAATGATTTGGATCTCCATTTGACCGAACCATTCCTCCGGATTCACTCGCCAGAAGGGCGGTACTTTCACTGAAACACGTGCAATGCTTAAGGTCATTGCACTATCCTTGTGAGACATCGTAAGCGAAAATATTCCATAATATTGATTTTACAATATAAAGTAAGCACTAAAAAAGTTTTCCAACCTTAAAAAGTTATTTTCACAATTTCAATAAGCGAATGCAAAGAGATGGCATTTTCAAATTCCTGGGTCACCACTATCGCATGTTGTATAAATAAAGCTCTTAATTTCATCAGCAACATTATTTATTTGAAATTTAAAGCGCAACGCACATACTAAATTATTTGCAATATTTACATTCAAATGCTAACAGAACTTAATGATTTCATGATCATAGAAACAGTACGGATAGCGGAGCTGTTTACACTATGACCTCTATCGAAGACGGTCCAAGTCGCTTTGACGTTTTTCTCCTTCGCGAAAACTGTGTTTTGTCTCCTCTTCGTTCATTGGTTCAGCGCTCTGCTTACTCTCTTCTTTTTTGTATCCTTCCACGACGGTAGCAAACTACGATAGCCACAACAACAACAATCAGGTAGAGACGAGTGCCAGTCCGGTGGACTCTTTACTCAGTGTCATATTGAAGCCTTGATTTTTTAAAATTAAAACAAGTATATTAAAATGCACTTACTGCACAAATGAATTTTAAACAAAACATAAAAGAAAATGGGGAGGAAAGAGGATAGGAAAGTATATGAATTATTTACAATGAGGATGAGATTTTTAATAGATTTTAATTTTTTTTACAAATCTTATCGTAAGATAAGATAATAAAAAATATTTATATCATTTTTTAGCCCCTCATTGCCTTTGATAGACTATGTCTAATTTTCAGCAAAAGGAGAACATTATTTTATATGATTATTTCTTTAAAATTTTTTTTTATTATTAGTGAAAAATTTCAATATATAAAATATTATTAAATAAAATATTATTTAAACTTTTTTAAATGATGTGAAAGCTGACAATGGAAGGGAAAAGTAAAAATGGTTCTTGTATGGCTGGGTGCACAGAGGTGGACAGCAAACTAGTTTAAGAGAGGAGAGATAGGGTTGGCGCAAGGATCTTAAATAGCTGATGATAGGCTGAATAAATGATGATGTAAATCTTGGAGTGAGATGGTTGACTGAGAAGGAGGCTGTTGAAGAAGTGATAAAGGAATGAATTAAAATGGTCTGAGTTGGAATACAAAGTATTATTGGGGAATTAGGTGGAAATAATTATTGTAAGATTGGTAGGGTAGGGCATGGATTCCATTATTGTGAGAAAAAATTAGCTGAGCCTTTATAAGAAGGTTACTATGATTTGCTGGTCTATTATAGAATCTTCTAGAGAGATAGTTGATGTGTTTAATAATAGGAGGGATATTGAGATCCTTGTTTCTGACATACCAAGGTGAATTAGTAATCATGCGGAAGATTTTATTTTAAAGGACCTGTATTTTTTTAGTGTGGAAAGGTGCGGCATGGCCCCAAGTAGGGGAAGCATAAAGTAGGATAGGGTGGATTACTTGTTTATAGAGAAGAACTTTGTTACCAAGAGTTAGTACTGAATTTCTGCCCATTAAAGGTATATAGTTATGGATTTTGGAACAGCATTTGTAAATTATTGATTGAATATGAAGTTTGAAGGTGAGTTTGGAGTCCAGAATAACTCTTAAGTATTTGACCTCAGAGTCCCAAAAGATTTGATCATTGAAGACCACGATCTCCACACACAGTCACTGAGTCTGGTAAGTAAACAAGTCTCCATTTGTTTGGTCATCTCGAAGAGTCATATGATAAATCTCAAGAAGTTCCAAATACTGTAAAATTTCCTAATCTAATGAGATTAAAGACTAACTTAAAGAGTGGGATTGATTAAATGAAATTATTCCAGTCGCTGATAAGTTTTGAAATTGGCAAACAAACACACTATATAATGCTTATTATCATCAAGTCAAAATATATCCATAGTGAACGTGACCTTCGAAATCTTATTATCGATGATTCACGTGTTATTAAATTGTAAGAACATGTTACTTGCCAAATTATTCAACCTTCTGAAATCCCTACTATAGTAGTTGTGACAATGGGAGAAGCAACGCATTATACTCAATGGAGCAGTAAAAGGGCGAATATAGCTATTTACAACTAGCCAGTGGGATACGGTACAACGTTATCATCAGGGCTTTGACAGGTTAGTTAGTGGCTTCCGCAGGAAAACGCAGCTCACTTCTACGCTATGAGTTTTCGCCCTCCAAGACCGGAAGGAGGGAGGGACAAGCGAAAACATGATAGCACTAAAATTCCTAGTAAAATGCAGAAGTGTTGCTTTTGACGAGAATTCATTTTGAACGATGTTTCGAAAGCAGTAGATTCGTATCAATATTTTTCGTCTACTTAAAAACAAAAATTCTCAGAAATATTTCACATTTTCCTGAAAAAAAATATCTCCATTATTTGTCTCAGTAATTTTTTTTACACATATGAAAGATGAAAATACTGTTATCTGATTTGACCATGGCTTGATGCTGTAAACAGGATTAGCCAACTCTGCCTCTTCCTGCCACCCCCTTACATCTGTACTATCCGGGACCATGGCCTCATCTTCCCCTCTCATGCTACACATCTAGGTTAACTTAAAATTTTAAAGATGTGTCAAAACAAATGGCATAAGTCATGAAACATTGATTTTCACAGAAGGCTTCGCAATTTTGCTCTGTAATATAACATACTATTGCATTCGCTAATAATTCCCGTTTAATTACTTATTACTATCATTATGGGACAGAGGTAGTAATAGTATCTGCGAATGTAAGTTCCGCCATTGGTTGCTGAGCTGGTTTGGATCTTCCATTTTCAGATTTTCCTATGACAGAAAAATGATAGAGGATTGCTATGTATGCAGAATAACTTCGCTTTCGTATCGTTAGATACAGATTATGCAATTTTTATGTATTTTATGTGTCTTTATATATATATTAATACCGAATAATGCATCTGTTCCAACGTCGACCAAATCCATTTTCAATCGAACCTTCTTAAACGATTTTTATTCACCAGGAATTAAGAAATACATTTCATTCATTTTTATTCAACATAATCAGTCACAATTTTAAGAAAAATAGTTTTTTTTTTCAAAATTATTTCTCACTTTTCTAAAGTCATTCTACACAATTTCAAAATGTGTTAGCTTTATATCATTTTCAGATTAACACTTGTAATTCTTCTTTCTTTTATTATTATGAATTTCTTAGTTGTAACTTCATTGCATAAGAACATCTCACTTTCTCCCCGAAATCTGTATTTTAAGTTTGGTGTTAAAAGTAAAAAATTTTTCGACTACAAATTAATATAAAATTTGAGCAGATATAAATGTATATATTTTGCCAAAAGCTTATAAATCATATGATCAGCAACCGATATGTGTATGTGAGCAATATTTTACACCACATTTTATAGACACCGTGCGTGCCATTTAGTGCTATCTTCATAAGTTAAATATATAGCACGTAAAAATTATAAAATTATTGCTCGAATTTTCATAAGGTTTATTGTATTATATTCCTGATTTTCAAGAGTCTGGAAACGTTTTCCTTTTTTCCATAAACACAATATTTAATTTTCTTACACAATTTTTTAGCCAATTATTCGAGATCGTATATATTGTGTAAAAAAATGAGTGTATTCGATTTTGAATTAATAATTCGAATTCAAAATTCTGCAGTTAATGAAACATTCTATGTGTTTGTCATAAGAGATAAAAAAAATGAAGCAACTACATTACTTCAAATATACTAGCAAGAGCAGTCCTCTCATAATAGTGTTTTAGCAGCCTCCATTTTGTTTGGCATGTTTACAGCTCGAAAGAAGAAACCAACTTAAAAGAGTAGAGTCAGAATACTATCTCGAGTGGAATATCTAGGCATCTTTTCCACTGTAATGTATAATAAATTCAACTAAACTGGTATCGAACATGCATAATGTTAACGCGAAACTTTCAAATGTATTCACATTGAGGATACAAAGGCTTAAAAAATAGCAGCATTTTAATATCGTTTAATACTTGTCGAAACTGGATATCATTTTATTTAGAAGCAGCATATCGAGCTGTAAATGTGCTCCACAGCACGAAGAAAAATTTTCAGAAAGATTTTTTGAGCTTGTTTTTACCAAGCACTTGATTATCTTGACTGGTTTTTCTATAGTAGCACCTTTGCTACAGTAGCATGGCTGAGCAACTTTATCTTCTGAAACGACTGTTTGGTATTCAGTCTCTTCCGTGATAATTTTTTAGGTATTTCAACTTACTTTTTGAAGATGTTTGATACTCTTGAAATAATGTTTTTTTTTTTGGCTTATTTGAGATTTTGTTCAATACACAGATAAATTTTAAGTTTTTATATAAAGGAGTTCCTAATTGTTTTCCGCTTTTTATTCTAGATGTACTTTACATACATACATAATTCTGTTAAGCTTCAATTCTGTGCTTAACACATTCAGGTTATAAGTAAATAAAATCTTTAACTTTCTTTGCTGAATCGGAACATTCAGAAAGAATAATATTATAAAAATTATTTGCTAAGGATTGATTTCTAATTAGAAATCACTCGAGCCAAGGAAATAGTTCTGGTTTCCCTTTCTCGATTTTAAATCTGTATTACATTTAGTTGCTCGAACCAAATTTGTTCGAAAACAAGAGCTTGAAAGATGACAATTGAATCTCTTCAAAAATTGTTCTATTTGCGAGAAAGAATAATGTAACTTTGTTTGTTATTGTTATTTTTTATAAAAATAAGTATCATAGTTTATACTTTCTTCATATTTTCGATTTCAGTAACCGGCGAGTCTTAAACCCGAGCTCTGCGCATGCGTATTTGAATTATAAGAGAGAGAGAAAGAGAGAGAATCGGAGATACGAATAAAACCATCATCTCTCTTCGTGTTTTTACACATAATGTATATCTATGGCTCATCCGCCATCCGTGACTGGCAAGAATTATTATCATTATTGTGAAAAACTTTAGAATTTTGATGAAGAAAGAAAGAAAAAATCGGTAATGAAGAGATTCACTGTCTGTCTCATAGGCTTATATCGTTTTCCCCCCTGTATAAATATATGTTGAACATCCGTGATCCTGTCAAACTTGCGCCGCCATGATCTGTCATGTTTCAAAACATTACGGAATAGAAGACATCCTATTGTCATCCCGTTGTGTTTAGAATAACCTGATTAATAGCACAACGAGTGCTACTCACGATAAATTTTTACGATGATTTCAGCAGGTCAATATGTTTTGGTATCTTGTAATACAACTAGAATCTCCAACAGCTTGTCTGAAATGCCAAGTATTTTTGTTGCACGTATTGTCTCATTAATTTAAGACATTTTTCTTCTTTGAAAAGTGTAAATGTCCTTAAAGTTTTTATTACTACGTTACGATTCATGAACTTACCATGAGAACTGTTGCTGTTGTGCCATGAGATGATGACTGAAAGTATCCAGCAGTTTTAAAAGATGTGCATAAGTATTGACACATCGTTTGACATATCTCATTGTACTCAATAATGATATATGAACAGGTACATATTTTTTGTTTTTTCTCCAGGTTTTTATAACTGACAGCTTGTTAATTTTGCTATGGAAACATTATTTTTGCTTAAGATAACCCTTTCTTGTATGCTATCTGCATTTTAATTATTTATAAATATGATAATTCTTATTTAAATATTATGATAAATTACGAAAAAGAAACAAGTTGAATTGATTTTTTAATTAAATGTGCCTTCAAGCTTAAATGAATTATTTATACTTTCATTTTATATTTTATTTAAAATTAGGAAAATGGTTTCAGAAAGAAAAAAAAAAATCAACTTATTTTAAAATTTTGTCCTTTAGTAAAGTAGCTTCTTAGAACAGAAAATTTTCTTTTGTGGCATGAATAATTTGTTTTGAAATGAATGTTTATTGAAATATTTATAAAAGAAAAGCCATTTTATATGAATATTTTACTTAAAATTAGCTGTAGAGTGATACAATTAAATTTTTGTACTCAAAGATCCATGCATTTAGTATCATCATGATAAACTAAACATTCTGGGTGTGAAAATAAGAGTTATTTATACTGAAAAATTTAAGCAGATTTACGATAACTTTATTTTGAATATTATGAGATGTTTTTGACAGCTCTTAAAAGTTTCACGTTTTTAGTTACTTAAAATTTGAAAAGTAATTTGTTTAAAGAAATGGATTCCTAATCTAATGAAAATGATCAAACCATAAGAATTTTGAATAGGTTATCTTTAATAGATTTTTTTATAGTTCTTAATCTTTTCATGAAATAGTTTTCTGCATCAGTAATTAACTATACTGCACGTTAATTCACAAAAATATTTATTTAAATGTTTGTTGTTTTTAGTCATTATTATAATTATTTTTTTAAAAAATTTAAACTTATTGCTACTTTGCTGTTATATGATAAGAATATCGTTTACATTGCCAAAGAGCATTTAAAATAAAAGTTAATTGTATTATTTGAATTAGAATTGTCGTAGTTCTTTCTGATTGAATATATTTTGAGCTCGGATAAAACATATTTGTATACATTTTAAATGAGGATGTTATTTAATACTTTACCAATACATTTACTTATTTGTAATGGAAGTTATATGTATATACACACACACAAATGTACACACGAGTAATTAACCATGCAAATATGTTATTTTTAAAGAAATCTATTTCGTTCAAACATTTTTTTATAACAATTTCTTATTTATTTAAAAATGATCAGGCAATTTACAGGCCAAACATTTATCCATGGTCAGAAGTTATATATTTTCTTTAAAAAATTGTAGCAGACATAGTGAGATATTTGAGAATTTTTGTAATTGTAATTTATCAATGTTTAGAATAAATTTTTTAAGATTTGAGGCTTAGAAATATAGTATTAACATGATGAAATGAGGTTTAGTATCATTATAGCATAGAAATTATGATCATAACTATTTAAATAATTTTTTGGCGTCTTTGATGCGAGACTGAATTTTGATTTCTTGATTATATAGAAACTGCTATATATTGTTAATATTTTTAATTTAGAAATAAGACAAGTAACATTTTTTCAGATAGTTGTTATTTTTCGAAGTGTTCATATTAAATATGTATATATATTCTATGTAAAAAAATGTTATTCTATAATAAATTATTTAAGCTTGGATAGCTTCTTTCATTGATTTTTCATTTTTGAGGTTTTTGTTATACCTGCAGAATTGTAATGCCCTTTTGCTCATATAAAATCCACTTTCTTCATTCTTGATTGGAAAGATAGGTTTTGTTAAGTAGCTTATCCTTAATAATGTTCATTCTGGGCAGAATTTGAAGGATGGACCATTCCATCTTCCATTTTAATTTGAAGATAGTTCTCTTGTACCTTCATATTTGCATATGTGTTAACCTTTTAATAGATAATTGCTAAAATGTTTTTTTTACTTTTTTGTGAAAGAGATCTCTATTTTTCCAGCTTTATCCGATGCTGAATAAAGTTATATCTGTTTATGAAGTAACATATTCATATTTTCATCTTATGCTTCTGGTCATATTTAAATCTAGAATAAACTCTACTCTTTGGATCCAACAGTTTCTTCATTACATTATTTTTTGTTAGCAATTTATTGATGAATGGTTAAATGAAAAAAAAAAAAAAAAAAAAAGCAAATTGGATTAAGGCGAAAAAAATTTCAAATATAATGTCCTCTTATGGGAAAGCATTTATTATTAAATGAAAGTAAAAAATTCTTCTTTCTTAGAATAGCAGATATTTTTTCATCAGTTTTGCATTCTTTTTTTGAGATTTTAAATGAATCCTAATACCCAGTTTGTTTTATTAATTCTCTTCCATATATACAACAATTTTCTTCTGAATTGCTACTCATATATTTATTATTTTTTACTGAATTGTTGCTAAAATTCACGAAGAATAAAGTAAAAGTTAATTTTTTATAAATATTAGATCATAAAGAGTGAAAACAAAAATGTACAAAATATATGTCATATAGTGAATTTCATGTTATATATTAATTAATATTTGTTAGATATATTATTTAAAATTTTTCTTCAAATCTTTCTTTCAATTTTGACTGAGCAAATCTTTTTTAAAATAATGCATTTTGTTTTTATTAAATTTAAATTTTCATCATTAACTTGAATAAATTTTTTTAAAAAAAGTTGCATACATTTCCTTAATTGTGTACTAATAAGGATAACTGCCTTCCATTACATTTGTTTGATTGCTGTTGTATTGAATACTTCATACTGTCTATTTCTGCCTGATGCAAAGGCTTGCTAACCATAGCCAATATATCTTATTGATTGAGCGTTTTTAGGGCTATGGAGCAACAAAGGCTATTATCCTTAATATGCCTCATAATTTTGATCACTTTCGATTCATAAATTTAATGTTAGGGTTGGAAACTCCATTGTCCACATCCATGCCACAAATTAAAATTGTTTTATGTTTAAACCGTATAGAAATAAATCCATCTATCTTTAGATGTTGATAGATGAACATAGAATCGTATCATGGGCTGATAAAAATAAATTAGTTTTGAAGTAGTTGATTGTGTCCCTTTCTATTTCGGAACTTAGACAATAGAGTCAATCATTATTTGTATCGTAATGAAGAATAAAACAAGATTTTTATGTTTATGTAGTGTTTTGATTAACAATAGGGAGTTAACAGATCAACAGTACTGGTTACCTTTCATTTTCGTTTTTGGCCATTTTGCTCTTGTTATTATGATTCTCCCTTAATATGAAAAAATGTAGGTCAATAAAAATTACTTATATATAATATATATTATTCTTTCAATTATAAAATTGTATGCATGTGTAAGAAAAATATGAAATCAATTTTTACTATCTTTCTACAATATGATATTTTAATATTTTTGATTTCAGTCTTAGGACTGAATTTATGTGTAAATAAGTTTGTACTGATTAAATGAATTTATGTATATATAATTTTCTTAAGTCTCGGGTAGGTGAAATAAGTTTTCGACATGAAAGTGTCTGTGTTTTCAAGTTTCCTAAGAATATTTTTGCTTTTATTTGTTATTAAAAAAAAATGGATACTAGAAAACAATTTTCATGAATAGCTACAAAACAAACTGAATAAGATTAAAATGCCTTTATTTAAAACAATACTTCAATCTTGATTTAATTAAAAATATGATTGCTGGAAAAAACCAATATGAAAAAAAATGCATTTGAAAAGGAACTGAGTAATATATATATATATATATATATACTGAAAATTTATGAAAGAATAATTTCAAATATTTAAAAAGACAAAAATCCAGAAAGAAATGTAAAAATGAAAGAAAAATAAATGAAAATATGGAACCCAGCAAGTCAAAAAGCAATATCGGGCCGAGGACCGAATAAGCGGGGTTTAACTAGTTTAATGGTACCAACCTTCCCCCTTTGCGACTTGGTAGGCTGAATTGGGAAATCCAAATTACAAAAGAGTTCAATGGTTAAAAAATGCAAAAAAATTCAGCAATAAAATCTACAAAAATAAAATCTATAATTCCTGGTAGGCTGAATTGCGAAATCCAAATTACAAAAGAGTTCAATGATTAAAAAATGCAAAAAAGTTAAGTGATAAAATCTATAATTCTAAAAATTATCAACAAATCAAAATATAAAAATTACTTACAAAAATTCAAAGAAATGAAGATTCAAGTATGTGAGTAGTAAGACGGAATTTTCTTTAAGCTTCAAGATGTATATCACATACTCAAAATGAAAAAAATATAACATATCATCACCATATAAATTGAAAAAAGATTTAACTCATTGTTTGATTGGTAATAAAATGTAAAAGGATGCAAACAATTGGTTGGTAATAAGTAGTATGGTAAAGGAGTATAATGGTGCAGAGAGTGAGTAAAAATGTAAGCTGTGTAAATGTTAATAAATAAATAAATTCTTCACGGCTAGACCATTAACAAGCCAACTTTGTGGACCTATTGTTGTGTGGTGGATTTGAAAATGGATCACGATTCGCAAAGATGTTTAATATGTTTGTGATGTATATAAGTATTTAAGAAATTTATTGGATAATCATGATCTAAACAGTTGTTGAGGAATTTTTTAATGTTATTAAACTTGTCTATTTTATGTGTGGTTAATTTGTTATAACGTAATAAAAAGCCTAATAAAATATTCCTATATATTATATATCTCTAATATTTTTGATTTGCATATTTATTTTACATTCATAATCAGATCTAATATATACTATATATTTATTCATATTAGATCATATAATATTTTGTTCTTTTTATAATTTATATTATTACCAGCGCCGTATATTGACTATCTCATAAGTTTATTGTTACCTTTATTATATAATCCTTTTTGTATTCTTTCTCTCGTTATTCTTTTCTGTTTCCTTAGAATCTATATTTTTATTTCCTCTGTCTACATGTTTTTCTTTTTGTGATAATTTGCGGGTTTATGATATATATATATATATATATTCTCTTCTCCATATCATAAATTCACTTTGTTTCTTTCATTCTGGTCATTTGGGGTCATATTATTTTTCTGTGTAGGAAAGTTTGGTACCAGTAAATTATTGCCTAACCAGTAATAATTATGTCTATATTTAAAAATGTTTTTGTCTTATCCAGATTTAAAATTTAACGATGTCACAATAAATTTTTTTTTTTGGTTTTCCTTTCTAATCATCATTAATTTTTCAAGCTTCGGTTTGTACTTTTTCTTAAGTGTAGCTTCATCTTTTGGTCAGCATTTGTAGATTTAGTAGTTTTTGTTATACATTTTTCTTTTATTTAATTGTTTTGTAATATTTTACTATTTCTCTTGTTTTACGTTTTTAGGCATCAAAAATTATCTCTACGTTACTTTCTATTTTGATTTTTCTTTAATCTTTTAAAAAAAAAGTAGTATTATTTCTTTTTGAAACAATTTTTTCTATAATTTAAATTTTTGCTTCTATATTATTGTTAATTCATTCTTTTGATTATTCCTTTGTATTTTGATTGTGTATGTGTGTATTGCAATCAGTACTAGGTTTAATTTTTAATTTGAATTTTGTTTTCTTAAATTTAGCTGTAATTATATTATGTGTATTTATATATTATTACTAAGCATTTGAATTATATATATCATATATATATATATATATATATATATATATATATACACTAGCTGATACCAGCCCGCTTCGCTGGGAAGACGATAATATTATATTTTATTCGACGATAATATTATATTTTATTCGACGATAATATTATATTTTATTAGACGATAATATACTAAATGTAAAATATCAAGAAAATTATCAATTTTTAAACGATAACGAAAATCTAAATTTAAAATTTTAGGAAATTGATTGTCTGTAATAATGGTTATCCAGAACTTTTGAGTTCTTAAATTTAGTGTATATATATATATATATATATATATATATATATATATATATACTGGTGTTCAAAATTAAGAGAATTTTTCCGATTTGGTCGATTATCTCTAGAACTACTGGACAAATTTTAATAAAATTTGGTGTGTACATAGGGTTGATATAATACCAAAAAAAAAAAAAAAAAAAAAAAAACCATTTCATAGTTATAATACACACGCATTATCGTGCGTAACACTCATCGAAGTCGCAAGGTATGAAACAGCAGTTGCAGAATTGAACCAAAAAAAAAAATGGATTAATAGGGGGTATGGTCCCCTCTTACAGATATACAGACCTCGCACCATGATTTTATGCTGGAAATAAGGGAGTTTATGAGTTCCTGAGGTGATTGGTTCCACTCGTTTAGCAACGCTGTTTTCAGGTTTTGGATGGTTCTCGGAAGGAGCTTGTGAATTGCAATTGCTCTCCCCAGAGCGTCCCAGGCATGCTCTATAGGATTGAAGTCTGGAGATCTGGCTGGCTAAGACATCCAGCGAATATCCTCACTTTCCAGAAATTCGTCATCCAACTAAGCTCTATGTGACTTCACGTTGACATATATTAAAAAGGAATCAGAACCCATTGGACTCCTGAAATGGCAGATATAGGGCTCCAAGACTTCTTCCCTATACTTCTCAAGAGTCGTAGTGCCTCTTTCAAAGACACGGAGGTGTGTGCGGCCATCCAAAATGATGCCTGCCCAGAGCCTCAAGCCTGCGATGCCGTAATGCTTGATTTCTTGGACATTGGAGGGCAGGTAACCGGTCCCTGGTTCTCTCCATATGAAAGTAAGGCGAAAATCATTGGTTTGTTTGAACTAGGACTTATCAGTGAAGAGAACGGTCAAAAATTGATTCATGCTCCAATCTGTATGATCTCTGTATCATTTTAAGCAGACTTTCCTGTTCGCAGAACTGAGCGGTATGCAAACAACAGGTCTGCTTGCAAACAACCCTCTCTTATGAAGTCTTCTGGAAACAGTCGCCCTTGAAACTCTGGTTATTGTGGCTGCATACAACTCATGAAAGACCTCAGAAGATGTAACTAGCATCTCTGCTACGCCTCGCTGTAATGGACAAATGGTGATCTTGGACGACCTTGCCCACTCTTTCTCTCGTTGGATCCGGTATCCTTAAATTGTTTTCATAAGTTGGACACGACGCTGGGACACGTTAAATCGAATTCTTTTCAAATCTGGATTTGAGACTGGCCTGCTTCTAGCCTACCCACAATTCGCCATCTCATTCCATCATCTAAATGTTGGTGCTAACTCACTTTTACTGTTTGAATTTCAATTTAAGCGATTGCTGCAAAAAGCACCAAGAAATTCGGCGAAATGCGCTAACGAAGGAAATGCGGATTTTGGCACACGCTCTTATAAACCCTGTTTTTCGACTAGTTCCGCCCTCCCCCTACACGTATACGCTTACGTATTTGGCGTACAAGATTTGCATCTTTGTTTCGAAACATTGTTTTTACATTTCGTTCAATTCTTTTCATGAAATTCTACAAAATATGCAAATTCTCTTAATTTTAAACACCACTTATATATATATATATGTTAATGATTTAGCTTTAATTCATATTTGTTTCTCATAATATTAATTTAATTTCCTAATTTTTCCCATTCTCTCATTTAAAAGTAAAGCGTTCATTCTTATTTTCTGATACCATTCTTTTTTAACTTTAATTTATGCAATCCCGTGTTCTTAAAAAATTCGCTGACAATGCTGTTCCTAGGCTTCAGACCTGTGGGGATGATCCCTACCAGACTTTAGGTCTGCACTTAAATTCTCTCGAAATCCCTCCATTCATCCCACATGTTCTATGACGTTTAAGGTGAAAGATCATTGCTATATAACCAAAAACACAGCGAAAAGCCCTCTCTTGCTTTTACACTTTTGCTCTCTTAATCTTTACCCATCGGCGGAGTTGTAAATAACGCCGTGTGAAAATGGTCTCTCTCTCCGCTACAATAAAATAAATTATACATGAAATTGGCTTCGACTGTCTTTGAAACTTAATTAAATAAGTACCAGTTAAAATATTTAAAAGAAAGACTTAACATTATATGTATGTATGTATGTTAAAAATTTTAAAATTAAAATGTCTTAAAAGATTAATGATTAAGTAAAAAGGACGAATTTAAAATTCATGGTTGTTTATTCATTTCTATGAGAGAGAGAGGCAATAAGAATACATTATTGAAATATATAAGGCAATAGACGCAGCTCCGCCATCTTAATTACATCAGAAGAGAGCAGACGAGCAGAAGTGAGCATTTTTTACATTGCAGATTAATTTATGATGGGGATTTTCGAAGGATATTTCTAAATCACGTGGTACTCTCATGATAGAAGATGAAGGGGTTTTGAGAGATTAACATGATTTCTTTCAATCAAGTATCGATTATTTCCGGCAGATGTATGACTCTGATAAAGTTGATTCAACAGATTTTATGAGCCCACGGTCTAATAAATAAAAAGATAATTTGGAATTGGATCAATAAATAGGAATGAACTATTTACTTTTGAGTTAGAGAATGGAAAAATTAGGAAATTAAATTATTTTTCAGTGAAATTATTGCAAATTTAAGCTGAATCTTTACACGCACAATATATAAAATTATTTAAATATTAATACCAAAAAGCCGTAATTATTTACATGTATGCAAATTCATTATAAATTACAAGTTATACCTTTTAAAAAATCAGGATTAATTAATATTTAAACTAGTTGAGGGCAAATATTACTAAATTGAATTAAAATATAATGAAATAAAAGAAATGAATAATGAATAAAATAATTAACAGCCAAAAAACAGTAAATTTAGAAATACAGTATTTAAAATTTAAAGCATACACAAAGTATTTTAATGTAAAAAAGTTATTAAATTGATGAAAATATAATAAGAATATTCAAAAATACATATTAAACAGTGTAAATAATTAAAAATTAAACGAATAATTAAAAAAAAAATTACAACAATTTTCAAAATATCAAAACCTTGCTGGTACGTACAATGCATATTTCGAGAGAAAGAATTAAGAAAATAAATTCAAAAATGGAGATAAAGTAGTTTTAATACTATCTGAGTCTTTTCACTGAGTAATAGCGCAGTTATACTAGTATAACGGATCCAACCATCACATTTCAGTAAATTACTTTACAAAAAATGGCATAATACCAAAAATATATCTCTTTTCAAAAAGTGTTTCAAAGGAAGAAAAGGTGTGTGTGTGTGTGGGGGGGGGGGTAGCATAACCGAAGGAAACAAAATTCATTTAAACCAAATTAAATTAACAAAATCCATTAAAAGTAATCTATACATATTTACACACTTTATTAAATAATTTTAAATAAGAAAGAGTTTTAAAAATTTACATTCATAAGCACAAATAATGTTCTTAAACTATTTTTTCAATGTTCTGATCGAGAAAGGTTTATTTATACAATCGGTAATATTTAAACAATCATAATACAACATAATCATAAATTAATCATACAACATAAACATAAAAACATAAATTGATATTTCATTGCATATCCTTTTAGTACACTTTTCTAACGGTATGCATTGATTTGGAAGAGTTTATTTTATTTTTCACTCAAAATGTTTTGCCAATTTTTCTTATAATACTGTATGTAAGTGTTATTTGCTCCTAATTTTATGTTTTTGAACAGATTTTTCCAACAGAGATCACAAGTTTTCTATTGCAGTTTGATTAACTGATTGAGGCAGTGTATGCTATTACATTTCACATTTGTATAATAACCAAAACTTAACAATTTTAACTATATGTTTTATTTGTTATCTGGGTGAAACATACATGCAATCCTTAAAATTTCTGAAGAATAATTTAAAAAGCACCTAGTTTTAAATTATTCTTCAGTACATCAAAGTATTTCATTTTATCCGTGACTCCATCACGAAAAAAAAAAAAAAAAAAAACCTGATTTACACACACTTGTAGGAGACATGCAGCCCCATACAAGAACCAAACCACCTCTATGCTAGACAATGAAAATGATCTGAAGGCCAGAGTTAGGATTCCGCGAGACCTATCATCAACACCGTAACTTCCAAAACATTAAATTAAGTTTCATTACTGAATATTACGTTATTTTAAAAATATTGAGGCTTTGAGATATGATTTTTAGCAAATGTAATCCTTTCTTCTCCATTTCCTTAGGAACTGAAGGTTTTTCTTCTAGTTACGTAACCATTATAACTTGCTTTTAGGAGTACTCTTCGAATTCTTTATGCAGAAACACATCTTATTGCAGACGAACTCTTATGAACTTGAATTTGACTCGCATTCTTCATTGATCTAAAATTATTTTCAACTACAGCATGATTTAAGGTCCTCAAGTAAATTCATTACACACAAACATACACAACGACGCACCACGAAGGAGTTGTCCGATGGAGACAAAAATTGGCGGATAGGAAAATTATGCACTGTATAGAAAATTATTAAAATTTTAGAGTAATTGAATGATTTATTACAGAGTTATAAAATAACGAGCTCATTAAGGTATTGACCCACCTCTAGCCTGGATGCAAGCTGCCACACGACGTGGCATAGAGTGATAAAGCTCCCTGATGGTCTCCAGCGTTATTTCTTGTCAAATTTGCTCCAATTGTTGGGTTAGGTCATCAACATTCCCTGGTAGATGCAGTCGCCTTCTCATCATACCCCAGACATGCTCGATTGGGGAGAGATCTGGCTGGCCAAGGAAGTTTTTGACAAGCTGTAAGACAGTTCATAGCAATACGTGGCGTATGTGGTCTATCATTATCTTGCTGAAAATAAGGCGGGGTAATGCAAAAGGAACGGTAGCGAAACAGGTCTCAGAATGTCGTCGACTTACCGCTGTGCTGTAAGTGTGCCTTTAATGACAACCAAAGGGGTCCGGCTATCAAGGGAAATTGTACCCCAGACCATAACTCCTGGTTGAGGGCTTGTGTGGCGTGCAATAGTGAAAGCAGGATCTGTCCTGGGCGTCTCCAGACACGTCTTCGATGATCATCAGGACACAGTTGGAAGCGGGATTCGTCGCTAAACACTATACGTCCCCAGTCAGTATCATTCCAACCTCATCGAGCCAAGCACCCATGTAATCTGGCTCTACAGTGTGCAGGTGTGAGTGAGTGGCATGTGGCTTAGCGATCGGTACGAGCGTAGATTTCGCTCTATCAGCCGTCTGTGAAGGGCCATGGTGGACACTCGTGTGCGGGTCGTACGTCTGATGATTGATAATGATGAATCAGGCGCTGTGACAGCTGATTTGACAATCACTCTGTCCTACCGATCTACTGTTGTCCTAGGTCGACCGCTAATATCATGACGCTGAAATCTGCCTTTTCCCACCCATTCTTGCGAGCATCTTCTAATCGCTGCATCACTTCGACCCGTATGACAAACGATTCTCCGATTTTCCCAACCTGCCTCTTTTAAACTCTGCCAGTTGCTGGAAAAGAGCTCAAATCCTGCGGCGAGGCATTTTTTTCAGTCGTTGAAAGGTATCCTAAATCGCAATGCAACAGAAAATTTGACCATCAGATTGAGAATCGCTTCTTATATACACCTGTTGAGTGTGCAGTCCAGCTGTAGCTCCCGCTATTCACCAAATTTTAATCATTTGCATGTTCGGTCCTAATGTCTTTGCATACGAAATTTCATTACAATCGGGCTACTCCTTCTTGGTGCATCGTTTTTTTGTTGTTGTTATAGAGTGTATATAATGTATTGTGTACATATATACAATTATGTTTGAATAACCTAGTTTACAATTTGGATTATTTTTTGCTTGAAATACTTAATAAACTATAAAATCAACTTGGGTAGCTACTATATACAGATAATTGATTGAACAATTTCATTTTCGTGTAGACTTTCAGTTTTGTTTCCTACAATAATAAGAGATATTTAATAGTTGTATTTATAGCATGTTAACTAATATTGTTAAACCGACTAATCAAGATATTTAATGGAATCATTAAACAATTCTTTTGTAAGAGTCATTAAAACGAAAAAACACAATTATTTAAAAATATTTTCTGAAGAGTAATATTAGTGTATTGTATGATAAATTTCCAGTTGGTTTAAACCCTGGCTGAATGGAACTGTATCATCTAGAATTTTATGCAGATATCATAAAGTAGTCTAAAAAAATGAAAATGCCTTATTGTAATTGCATTAAAAATAAGTTTATTTTGTTCACTTTTAATTTGCTTCATCCTCCATGGCTTGTTTAAAAGCCTTCTAGGTATTCATGCATCATTAACAGCATGTAGTTTAACTGACTGTTAATGCTAGGTTATGAAACTATTTGTATTTAACACAAAGATTACTTTACATTCTGATAGGGTTTTTTTTTTTTTTTTTTTTAAAAAAAAAAAATTTTATTGATGTTTCGCAGTTGCATTTTATTGTAAATTATTTTCAATGTTTTATTTGTATGTAATGGATTACAAATGCAGCATTATGTTTTTATTCAACAATTTGTTGTCCATCATTCTATTAGTCTTTATTAAATTATTGATGTACCGTGTATTGCAGTGAGTGATTTTATTTGTAGAACAAGCTATATTGTCGAAATCGTATTGACTTTTCCTTCCGATTTATCTTCAAAACTTAATATAACAGCCATACACATAAAAGTGGGAGGGAAAAAAATCGAATTTGTAATTGCTGTTAGTCTACTAGATTGAACTTGAGAAATATTTTGATTAGAATTTTCAGGCTTATTGTGTTTCAAGTACTTTGAATTCAAATTAAATCAAATTATTTGGTCTATAGTGAATACAGTTATCTTACTTTGAATCTGGCGGTGGGTGTCTAAATTTTATTTACTTGAGTTGATTTAATGATTTACCTTTTAGCACTCCATTTACCATTGTTATAAAGGAAAAAAAAATAATTTTGGAAAAAGGATCCGGTTGAAGTATCCTTTAATACAAAATTATTCTTCTCAGAACAAAGAATGATTTATTCTTTCACAGTTTGAACTTTCGTAATAATTTAATTTAATGCTTATGGTAACAGCTACCAATAATATATAAGCACAAGCAATTAATGTTTCTTATTATTATCATTTGGATACTGAACAAATATACACTACTAGCCATTAAAATGGCAACACCAGAAAGGAATGATCAAACGAACGTCTAAATCACATGAAAGGAAGAAGATGTTTGGATATGCATATGATTATTATTTCAGCGCATTTGGATGAGGGAGGAGGGAGAAACGACGTCTGAAGCACTACTTAAAAGAAAAGTTGTGCAGGGGATTTTTCATACGGAAAACGCCTTGTAAGGTTAGAATTTGCTCAGAATATCGTGTTATGCCTCGAATAATAAGAAATGCTTAACAGCAAATGTCAGAATTCTATAGAGGCAGGATCGTTGCTTATCGAGAGTTTGGATTATCGTTCCGTGATATTGCCCATCGTACACTGGTCGAAATCCAACCGCTATCATGCGAATATGGAATCAATGAGTTGCTAAGGGTCATACTGAACAACATGCAGCATTTCCACGCCCTCCCATGACTAACGTTCGAGAGAACAGGCATATTGTATATTGTGACGTCGACCCTGCAAAGTCGTACAACCCCTTCACGGACCATTAGTCAGGAAATGGGCATGTTTGCAGTATCCACTCGAACGGTGCTACGACGTTTGCAGCAGCGTTGACTGTCAGCATGGTGACCATTACTTCGGCTTTCCTTGACAATGCAGCATAGAGAGAGACGGCCACTCTGGTGCGCGGAACGATAAAGTGGGATACAGGAGTAGCATAATGTCGTCTTTTCAGATGAGTCCCGGTTCTGCGTGCAGTATTGTAATGGCTGTATGCGTGTTTGGAGGCTCCGAGGAGACCGCTCGCCTCCTGCTTGCTTTGATATCGGTATAGGGACTCAGCACCTGGTATGATGATTTGGGCAGCCATTGGGTACACGCCACGCACATCTCTAATTCGGATCGACGGTAATTTAAACGCAGATCGGTACATTTCTCACATCTTACATCCAGTGGTTGTGTCCTGCTTTCGAGACCTGTCAAATGCCATCATTAAACAAGATGATGCAAGACCACACGTTGCACGTCGTGTTCTGACCTTCCTCGATACCCTGCGTGGTCTCCAGATCTGTCACCCATTAAAAACATCTGGTCATGGGTTGCTGAGGGACTGGCTCATCACCCCTCTTCAGCTAATACGGTTGATGAAGTGTGGCATAGACTTGAATCAGCATGGAATGAGTTGCCCGTTTCTGTTATCCAAGCTCAGTTCGATTCCATGCCTAACCGCGTAAGGGTCGTTTTAGCTGCCGGGGTTGGCAGCTGTTTCTACTAATTTCGCACCCTGTAAACCCCCAAACTGCTTGCATATTGAATCATTTTGTCTTCATGCCATACTGTTTACGTGCAGTAAATAATAAATAATTTTTTGTATTTGCTTTCCTTCATGTTGCTATTGTAATGACCAGCAGTGTATTTCTAAATATGAAGACGATGTCATAACAGTTCAAAGCTCTTCCTGAAATTGATTCTCATATTTAAGATCTGACTTTCTTGATTTATGATGTGAAACTGGATAAAATACTTTAAAAGTTTGATTACATTTGGTTTTGATTTGTGATATATTAAACCAAACGAAGAAAAACAAGGCATAAAAAACGGAAGGGGGGGGGGAGAATCACAGATTGTTTCTTGTTTTTTTTCTTTTCTTATTTCTTCTATAAAATAATAAATGAAGTTCCCTTGTTTTAGATGTTCTATAGAGCAATAGTTGTTAGAAATTGATTTTTTTTGTGTGTATGTGATCTGTGTTGGGATTCTGTAAATTGATTTTATACTTTAGTAATGTATTCAAACCTTATATCACGTGTTTTGTTTAACATTTTAACTGTGCGATATTTCATCTACTCGAAATCTTGAAGAAGTGATTATAGCTTTGGCTAAATAGAAGTTTAAAAGGAAAGTAATAAATGCTTGCAACGACAACAATGGCTCATTTCCTTTTCTTGTATTTTTTAAAAATAAATTTTCCATGAATCTAGGAATTTTCAAATCTATTTTCGGTGGATGCATTATTGAAATATTTTATTAAAATAAATATTATATTAAATATTGATAATTTTAAAAGCTGATTCAGTATTATTTGTTTTTGAGAATTTCAAATTTTTCATCTGTTATTAGTATTTTCTGCCTTTTCTTGAATGCTTGAAAATATTTAAATATTTGAAGTGTACTAAGTCATATTAAATAATATTTATATATGTAATTTATTTTTTATTTTCATAATTATGCTGGCATGTATTATTAGTGATTTTTTTTTTTGCCTATGTGAGACTTAATGTCAGTTAAACTCATTATTTGATTTAGTAATGAAAAAAATTTTAGAATTTTCAATTTTTGTAAATGGCAGCATGGATAAATTTTATTAAACTCTTCATCGCGATTTTAATTAAGTTCAAGTGTTTTACTGCTCAAATGAGTACTTTAATTGTACTATAATTATTCAATGCAATTTAATCAATCTATAGTTTGTTCTCCTCCCCCCTCCCTTTTAACAAAGTTAGTGTGCTTTAATTATCCTATTTTAATCAACTAAACCAAGGACAAAACCAGAAAAAAAATGTTAGAAATGTGTCTAAATTTAATTTGTAATAATATGATTATAATTATGTATAATTTTTATTTCCATAAATTTTTTATTTCCTTATTTAATTATCGTATTAATTTGCATAATCAAATTGCTTATATTAATTATATCAAAAGTAATTGCTTATAGTACTTAAAAATTATTGCTTTTAACTTATATATAGCTTTAGTATTAATTTACCTCTTCATAATATTACACATCTTTCACTATATTTATAATTATTAAATATGTAAATTTTAAATTCCTCTCTCTCTCTCTCTCTTTTTTTTTTTTTTTTTAGAAAATAAAAATAAAACGTCTGTGGCAAAGAACTTCAATTTTGTGTAGTTAACTATCCATAATATCAAGGATTTATTTTAATGGGTCTCGTAACAAATTTCAAAGGTTAATAGTGCCGATTTCATCACTAAAATATGGAGAGGAAATTGGCGGAAAGTTTTGAACTTTTGTTTACCCCCTAATCAATTCCCTTGCCTTATTTTAGCATTCATTGCAAAGTTTTAACTTGATTTACTTTTATTTCTCAAAATTATAGCTTGTACTTATTTGAAGCAACATATAATCTTTTTAGAACTTGTTTTTCACGCATTCAAACTAAGTAACGGTATTTTAAGAAATAAATAAGACGTGCTCACATTTATGTTAATTGTTTATGCTTGTTATGTTAATTGTGTATGCTTATGTCTTAATAAATAAGTTATATTATGTATATTGCGGAAATATATTAAAATCGCACATTTTAACTTAATGTCAATTATTTTTTTGATTTTTAATTATTGTTCCAATTACTAAATCGTAACAATAGAGTATATGATTATATTTAATACGTAGCGGTTTTTTTAATAAATTGAAATATTAATATTATACTTATAAATTGTGTTTTATATTAAGCAGAGCATATAATTCATTCGAAATGAAATTTGGTTGAGTGTTAAATGGTTCATTATTGCTTTTAGGTTGATATTGAAAATTATTTTCTTAAAACTCATAATTCTTTCTGGAAGGGTAAAATTCCTTTTGTAACCACCCTTTTTAATTAATCAGTTTTGGTTTTTTATTCAAAACAGAATGTCAAAATCATGCTAAAATTAACAGACGGCGGCTTTTTTGTGACTTTTCTTTTCATATTATATTACTTATACCGAGTAAGAGAAATCCCAGATTTCTGTAAACTCGAAATAAATACATTGCCAAGTTTTCTGGAATATCACTTAAGCTCGCGCGCGTTCACCTTTTAAATCTTTTTTTTTTTTTCCTTTCAGTTGTTCTAGACTGTTAATTTAATTTTTGAACTGTTTGTATAATTTTAAGATACATAGCGAATGGTACAATTCATTATGTATAAGTTTTTCTTAAAAAGAATCTAATTAATGGTATTTGAATAATTTTCAGAAAAATCAGAGTACTCAAATTGAGCCGTGTTCATCTTTGCTTTCTTATTTCCTTGCCAGTAACTATTGATAAAAATAAGTTTGAAATATAAGTTTGGAATTAAAGATAAAAAGAGGAGGCGCGAAATATTCATTAAGTAAATTAGCCTTAATTTAATCTTATATTTTATCATTGACCTCGTATTTTAGAATTTTCTGTTTTTTCTACTGTTGTTTAACTGGCATTAGTAATCAAGGAAATCACAGTTTACAGAAGATATTGTTCCAAAAAGGTATGAAAATGAAGTTATTAACTGCATTGAATACGTTATACTCTTCTAATGTGTAAATAATGTGCTTATATTTTTGTTAATAAATAAATGAATTAAACTGAATATATTTTTCACAATTGTTTATTAAGAAAAGAAATTTCCGTCTCTCTCTTCTCCCGATGCTAAAATCATGTTAATCGCGTTAATGAAGTTGTCTATTTTGAATAATGCTAGAAATATATCTTTTCAAATAAGATTCTTCAGGGGTGTAGTAATTCTCTCTCTATCGTAGTACTTGTTAAACATTGTATTGCTATCTTCCGCAGTTTGAAAATTTAAAAGAATTTTGCTGGAATAGTCAGCTTGACAATTAATATTTTAGATTTATTTTTTATTGTTAAAATTTTGCTATTTACTATATGAATTTCATTAAACACATATTCAAAATGTTTTTTCTTAATATTCAAGTCTATTTTTTAAATCATATTATGATTGTTTTAATGAAATCTCTCTACGTAGTTTAGATTCCAGTAGGAAATTAGGTAATTATTTTAACTGTTCTGAGAGAAATTTAATTAAGGTTGTTTATTATAGTATTTGAGGGATGTGTTTATAAACTGTTCTTGATATAACAAACAGAATGAATCCTTATTAAAGTTTATAAATATTTTTGACTGTCATGAATAATTGTGCCTTTATGAAAGCTGTCTGATAATTTCTCGGCCGCTTTTATTTTCTTTCTGCAAGCAGTTCCATATTCTTTCGAAATATCTAAATTTATTTTCGTAATTTTTATTCATTCAAATGGAGAAGCATAAAATTACTTTTTCCTCCTTCCTCTCTCACTGGGTATAAATATTTCATTTTAAAACGTATGGAATTCATTTATTGTATGTGTGATAATTATTTTTAATTACTGTTTTAAACATTTTTATCTGGTGTATTATTATCACCTGGTCAAATTATCCTCTTCCAGAATTACTGAATATTTTTTAAAAATTATAATTCATTATTACTACTATTATTATTTGTTTTGCGTTATTACTTGAGCTTATATCCATGTTTTTAAATTTGCTGGATTTCGGTCAATCACAGCATCGTATTTTTATTTTATACTGCTCTTGTACGAGGTGTCGCTATTAAATAACGAGACTGACGCTGCTACAGAAAAAGTACGCATGCGCCAAACGCCAATGACCGACAACTGTTTGGCGTGAAGCCTTCTCTTTTGAATTCAGTGCCTCTCGTTTCTGTAAAAAAATTTGTATTCCCGTAACCATTGTTCGCATTAGAGTTTTTGTTGTTGTTGTTTTTGTTTCGCCGGGAAAATGATAAGTGAGCAACGAATTGTTGTGAAATTTGACATGAAAAACTTGGAAAAAATCGCTCTCCCACCTCAAAAACGGATGACGTTATTGAAAACATCGGTAATCTGGTTCGATCTGACCGTCGGATAAGTATTCGTGCCATTGCTGAGATTGTAGGAATTAACAAAGAAACCGTGCGGCAAAATTTTTGCACAATGCACTGGCATATTCCACATTGGTCTGTCAAGAGGTTTCTAGCCAAGTACAGTTGATACATTTTAGCGTATGTTTTAACTTTTGCTTGCCGTAAATTTATATGAATTAAAAACATTTATTTTAATCTATAGTTTCATTCTTCTCTTAAATGTAGCTGCCACTTTAGCCGTATGGTCATTGTCACGAACTCGTGTTTTAGTAGAGTCGTGCATTCGATTCCTGGCGCCACTAAAGACCCGTCGTGTTGCGATTCTGATGCGCAGCAAATCTGTGGTGCTCGAAATCCTCACGTTGGTATGACGTGGTTGCGGCAAGTGGGGTCTTAACTCAGTTGTCCTTCTCACTTAACCGTGGCTCAAAATTACGAAGTTCGTCGTCAGTAGTCATTGTGTTTCTTCTAAGTGTGATACGTTGATAAAGAATCTTTCAATCTCTTCAAAATGTCCAAGATTCAAACTATGTATTTAAATAGTTTTTTTTTATTATGTTAATATTATATTTATTGAAAACTAAAAACTTTTGTCCTATTCATAAATAGAAATAAGCCTTGTAAAAATGTCTCTTTAAACTAATTTTTCCTGTGTTTGTGTGAGGAAATAAATGAAATAAACGTCAATGTTTCAACGATCTGAATTGCACGCTTTAAATAATTTTTGTTTTAACTAATTCTGATGTATCGGTAATATGAGAATTCAGTGAATATTTAAAAT
>BMAW01055611.1:949710-1007114 GCA_019974015.1 Nephila pilipes
AAAAAACCTTTTTCAGTAAATACACTTCCATATGATATCTGTGTCATCTCAGCAATCTCACGGAGCTTCACTTTACGATCTTTCATTATAATTTTTGTCACTTCACTCACATTTTCCGGTGTAACGGCTTCCACAGGTCTACCCGAGCGTTCCGCGTCATTTGTGTCGGTACGACCACGTTTAAACTCGGCAAACCACCGACAAATCGTTGCTTTTGATGGACAAGAGTCCGGGTAACATTTTTCAATCCATTGTTTCGCTTTCACGGTGTTTTTACCCATTAAAAAACAATGTTTTATCAGAACACGAATCTCGGTTTTTTCCATTTTTTAAACAAACTACAAAACGACTTTACTCCAACCTCGATAACTCAGCTGTTTCTGGTCCGATCGACTTAAAATTTTGACACGTTTCAAGCAAAGGTTAGTACTCTAGAAAGACCTGGTTACTGGTTTACTACGAGCGCCATCTCTGGGTTAGTCTCTGGAGTTATTGATTGATGTGTTAGGTCTTCCAGAGATTATCTTTCTGATAAATTAGTGATAATGTTTTTAAAATTCATAAATTCAGATATATCAAATACGGAAGTTGTACACAATCAAAAAAAAATTTTCATTGAAGTCACTGAAATTTTTGACCCTCATTTAGAGTAATAAGCTGTAGATTATTGTTTAAAACTTCTTTAGAAATATGTTATTAAATATACTTTTAATAAACGATTAAAAGTATATTTAATAACATATTTCTTTTAACATATTTAATTATAAATATGTTATTAAAAGTATATTTAATAACATATTTTTAGCTTTGATTTATATCATTTTCCATAATCTGGAAAATCTGTAGGTCTTCCTTAAATCACCTTTTTTTATATGATAGTAATTATATTGTTATATATCATTTTCTGTGTAGGCTAGGATAATTTGCATAACAACTCCAATTAATACTTTCTTCTATAAATTCATCATTTTTGTTCATAATGAGGTTTTATTAGTAAAAATATAATTTACCGATGTTTACAGCTACAGTTACAAACAAATACTGGGAAACTTATATCAAAATTTTTCGATTCTGTACAAATTTTGTGCATGTATAACCTTGCCACGTATACTTTTAATTGCATAACGAGTATAGTTCGTCGCTGCGCTGTTAGTCTTTAAAAGTTCATAACGAGTCTAATTCGTTGTTGTAGTGGAAGGGGTAAATACTCGTACTTATTTTGGAAACTTTTTTAGCCTTAATTACGCCTCATAACGCTTGTCTATGGAGTGAAACGAGTTTTCTAGTTCTGCAGCTCGTATGATATGAAACCAAGTTCGAATTATTGCTTCTATTAATTTGGTTTTGTTCCCAGGTTGCTTCTGTTTAAAATGTTTCTTTAGAAGGCTCCATAGATTTTTCCAGATAAATCCAGCTGTGGGATATGATTATTTTGAATTCACTTTTTTTTTTTGCTTACAATACCAACATGACATGGAGCTGAATTTTGCAGAAAAATAAGTGATGCATAATTCTTTGAAAGATCATGTGTAGAAGGCTTCGATTTAGTCTCAAGTATTTCATTTATATTTATTTTTAGCATTTAAATCCTCATTATTAACATAAATTCTGTCTACTCTTTTTGCTGACATACAACCCCAGATCTTAATAGAAAATTGGTGTAACGGTAGGTGTTATGCAATCGGGATGCTAATCTTTTATTTTTTTAAAAAATTATTTTATGCCATAACTACCAAACAGGCTGATTCTGGTTTCATCGCTTCAAATAGTTTTTCCCTATTGTTCTGATGTCCATTCAAAGTGTTTTAGTACAATTAAATCTTTTCAACCATACTTTTAGAAATAAAAATGGCTTTTTTTTTTTTGTGAAATTCTTGCATTAAGATATTTCTTTAGATATTAATTATATACAATTTTTCTTTTTTGTATTTTTATAATGTACAAGGTGTGACCAATAAGTAGGGTGAATCACACTAACCCAGTTTTCAGCAACACCTTCATTGTGTTCCGTTATATTCAATTACCTGTCTTTTTGATAAATTTATTGCTTATTATTTACAGTGAGTCTTAATAAATTAAAAATGGTTTTGTAGCGTGTCATAGCGGAGAGAATCAATTTGAAATTCTTGTATAAATTGATGACCATAACCGTGACCTTGAAAACTGTGTACGCTTAGTTTAAAAAAAATTTAGTGATGGGCATGAAAGTGTCGAAGACGAGAATTAGAATGGGCCGTCCAGCTCTAACTGAACAGGGACAAAAATAGAGAGTATGAATTGTTCCAGCGAAATCAGCGGTTAACCATGAGGATGTTTAACTGACTCATCGTTCGTACTCGTCGTGTACGGCCACGTCTAAAGCAATCTGGCTCTTGTATGATAATGCACCGTCGTACACCGCTACGCTTGTAAAGCTGTTTGTGGCTCAACATTGGGTTACTGAACTGTCACACCCTCTGTATTACCTAGACCTGTCACCACTGAACTTTTTCTTGTTTCCTGAACTGAAGATGACTCTAAATAGACGAATATTTACAGACATTACGCACATTCGAGTTGCTGTGATTCGGGAATTAATAGCTGTTCACGTGGATAGATTTTCAAGAGCTTTCGGCAATTTGTGCACACGTTGTCAGAGGTGTAACATATTCGACTGGGACTATTCTGAAGGATTGCAACCAGTTTCTTAAGTGTGAGCGAGAGACCTACTTAGTATTAAACTTATTTAATCTTCCACCTTATTGGTCACACACCTTGTACATTATTTACTTTATATATATATATATCCTCACACACACCTAAAATCATAAATCATAGAAATGAGATTAAAAAAAATAAATAAATAAATAAGAATTCAAGAAATTAAAAAGTATTAAATTTGGAAAAATTTTGAAAACCAAACATTTTTTTTGAAAAATAAAAATGGAGAATAATATTTTGAATTTTGAAAAAGGTTTTAGACTGTAATGATGGATTATGGACCTGTTATGATGGATCTAGAATTATGGACCTAACTATCCCCATTAACAAATAAAGAAAAAATATTTTTCACACCAAAATATAAATTGAAAAAAATTTGATAACTTCCATTATTATTTATAGCATTTATTGTCTCTAAATTAACTTGCAACTTTAAAGATTAGTAAACCTTTTTGTAATTTATAGGCTGCTGTACTTCAAAGGGCCAATTCAGTTTGTCATCAACATAACACAAATAATTGTGTTTCTCAAACTGGCGTGTTGAATGTGTTTCACCCTTCTGAATCTCCTCATAAAAACAAAATACCTGGAAATAATGATGAAATACCAGATAATTCTTGTTATGTCTATGAGAACAGTACAGTAATTAATGAAGAATGTGTTCCTCATTTGATTCACAATAATCATGTGGTATCCAGCAACCAACAAGCTCAGCCAAATGCAAAATATTTAAACCCTCCTGATTATGGGAACTGTGATAGAAATACTTATGCTCCATGGACTCATCCTCCATATACCCAAAGATTGCCTCCTGCATTCTATGATCAAGCGGTAAGTTGTGTTTCCCTTCCTTTTAAATGGTGTTGAAATATAGCTAATGTAATTTTTTAAAGATCTGTTCATAGCATTTCATAACTAGCATTGTAAAGCTGCAAATATATTGAATGCAAACTTATTATCTTAACATAATGAATAATTTTGGCTGTAATAAAATAATTTATTAAAAAGTTATATATCGGTTCCATAAATTTTTCAAAATGATCTCTTCTGATTCAAAATATTGTCTTTAATTAAAGGGAGATAAAAATCTGTCATTTTATTTTTATATTGCATATATCTGAATGTTTTAAAAATATTTATATAATTTGTTTGTTAATTTATTTTACCTTCTTCAACATATTATTAATTGTATTAACAAATTTCAAAACTTATACTTGTATATATTTGACATTTATTCATAATAACTAAACTGAAATTTCTTGTGATGGGAAATATTTTGAAATTTGTATGTTTATTATATTCTTTATAGATACCTGACAATTGTAAAAACAATAATATGGCTCTTCGAACAACTGCTCCATATGGTATGACTGAGGGCTTTTCAGTTCCTCGTGTTGGAAATGACGGGTGCGGGTTAGATGACTTAGTGTCAAAAATTATTGATGATGATAATATAAATACAGCTTTACTGCAGGAACATGCTGAACTCTTAGGCTTGAATTTAAATGGTGGAATGTTTGCCACTCCTAATAAGTAAGTATGATTTGAGTATTGAATTATTTTTAAACAAAAGTGTGTGTGAAGGAAACTACTTTGTTATTTACATGTTAGCCAATATTTATTATAGTATATCAGGATATAATATGCATTGTGTAAAGTATGCAAGTTTAATTCTATGGATCTATCCTAAATATGAATATCTAGAATAATATTTAGGAACGTTACAAGAATATTAGTAATATATAAAAGTTCAAGTGATTTCTATTATTTTCTTTCTTCCACTCTGTGCACTCACAGGTTCATTCAGAATAAGTTTGGGATATGTACAAGTCATTTTTTTAATACTCTAAGCTCTGAAACATGGAATGTTGAAAGGGGTGAGGTAATGCTTGTTAATTAGAGCCATAAATATAGTAAATAAAATAACTTAGTTAAATTTAGGGTACTATATAATCAAAAGATATTTTAAACCAGCATTGTTTTATGTGTTTGTGCTTAGGTTAAATTATTCTGTGTACTGAAATGTATATTTTTTTGTTGCTGCTTATATGTGTTGTGTGCGGTGAATCCAAATGATAATAAAGTTGGTAGAAAAATAGTTAATGAAGAGTGAGGAATTATACTCGTTTAAGCTATTCCTTTCTGTTGAGCATTGTAGAGTAACTTGCTTAACAATATCATTCAAAATTTTGAAACCAAATAATAAAATTTAAAATGTATTCTTCCAAAATAATCATAATTATCATCTATTATTATCGTTATTTATTATATCTTATTTTTTAAAAAAACCTACATCAAATAAATATTTAATTCTTAATTTATTATCCAACATTTAGTTCAACCTTCTCCAAATAATATTTTTTTGAGGCCATATTAATTTCTACTACAGTTTAATGGCAAACATGTATATAAAGGGATGCCAGAAGTGCTTCAGTGTGAGGAGGTCACATTTCATGGAACTCATATTGTTTCTTATTTCTTCAAGAAAAAGCATTTTTCGTGATTACTTAAAAATTCTAGGAGTATCTTTTTGAAATCGTTTGAGGGAAATTATGTACTATTTTATGTAATAAAGAGAATATACTCAGAACCTTTACTAAACATATATTAAGTACCATTGCTTCAATCAATAAATTATTTCTAAAACAACCTTTGTATTTTTGCTATTGTCAAGAAGTGTATGATATAAACATCCAATGCAAACATTTTATTTTCCAACTGTTTATCAAAATTAAAGTATTCAAATATATGTTCTTCATGTTTGTTTTTAAATAATTTATTAATTGTAAAGTAAGTTAGAATTTTATTTGTACTAATAATTAATCATAAATGTGATAAAATCTTTTTATATTTAATCTTTTTTTATATTCCATTTCTATATCATACCCATTTCTATATAATTTGTCTATTTAACTTTCTTGTTTTTACTTCTATCCTTTCCCAGTTCTTGTAAGTATTCCTTATTTAAGTTATACTAATAGATCATTTATTCATTATATTTGCCTATGAGACATTTTTGTTTGAATTTTCTGCAAAGGAAATTGAAATTTTATAATGCACTGAACAAAAGTAAATTCAAAATGTAACAAAGGATTGTATGTAGCCTCATGAAAATCATAAGATTATAGAGGTGTTTGAAACATGTAAGTGATTTTGAATATAATGTATAATCAACATTCAATGATAGAAATTAACTGAGGAACTGGTTACTGCAGCTCTAAAAGCTCATTGGTGAGCTCAGTCCTCCTGGACTAGTCTTTCAATAATGTGTGACTAGTATTCAGCTTTGAGCTCGGTTCAAATACTATCCTAAACAGATTTGCATTGTGTGAACTTCTGAAATAGAATTAACAATGAGAACAACTTGTTAATGGTCAGGAAAGATAATTTGAAGAAATGTTTTGAGTTATATGCAACTCTTGTGTTATTCATGCACATTTTTAACCTGTGCTTGCTGCTCAATTTATTTATCATTATCTGGTACCATGGACTTTCAGAACTCTTGGAACATATTTAAATGAGAATGTATGGTAGTGTTACATAGCAGATTGTGGACAGATCCAGCAAACGACATGTCTAGATTTTTAATGTACTTAATAACCAAAATTGCTTGCACTGGGTGTGCATGCTTTCTACTCAACTTATTAGCAGCAGTTTGCATAAAATGAATCCATAAGCATAATAATCAGTTACTAATGTGATTTCAACCTCTTCTATCATTTTGTGTTTGATCTAGTATGTGTGTCATTACTTCTGGTCTCTTTACTGTTGTCATTTATGAATGTATCCCATTTGTTTGTGATTATGTGCTAAAGATTGCATGGTTAAATATGCCCCTAATCAATTTCTTGTAGCATTACAGAACATTCTTCAAACACACTTTATGACAATGAGCTGTATCGTGTTTGGTAAAACCAGGCATCCCTTGCACATATTAGTTACTTCGATTTATATTAGTGATCTTGAAAAGTAATAAGCAGACATCGTTATGTAACTTAAAGAATTTAAAGTTACAAATGTATTTGTGAATTATGGGAAAAGTATTGATTAGCACCTTGTACAATTAGTATTCTTAATGTATTGTCAATATTACTATCTGTTTTTGAATTTTGTATCTTTTTTTTAAGTATTATATTTTGCAATGGTCACAAATTATTTTTGAATACTACTTTTTTTTGTAAGTTTCTCTCTAATTTTTTGGGGTTTTTCGAAGACCAAGCATTTTAATTTAACCTATTATCTGTGTTATTTAACTTATCTTTTAATGTTAATTAATTGTATTTTAATTTTGTTGTCTTCATATATGCAGGTTCAAACTTATTTCTACAATAAGATAATGTACAATTTCATTTGATAAATTAATAATTTTTATTGAGTGATTATTTAAAATTAAGTTCAAATTTATTTTTGCTTTATTATGCTTTCAAATGAATGACAGAATGTTTTTGTTTAATATTGACAAACATAAAAAAGGGTTTAATCTTGCCATTTTGTTATTAATTTTTAGTATATTGGATGATTCTTTAGCCACAGAATTATGGTTCAGATTCGTATTAGTGAAACAGATTACATTTATTATGTATGTTAATGTTTTATACTGTGTCATAAAATAAGTCTATTGAAATTTGATTTCATTGTCAGTAATGATCTTATTATAAGTATGAAATATATGTAAATATTACTTCTAAAGTTATCTTGACATGATTATCTTATAACAACTTCCTATATGCATTCATAAACTAAATTCAAATGTTTTAAGTTGCAGTAATTTGACTTCACCACCAAATAACATTTGGCCCCAAGCCAAGTGTAATATTGACAGAAAGAACAATCAAGAATTTATTGCTCATTGTAATACAGTGTGTAATGATGGCATGTGCTACTCAGAAAAAACCGGGCAGCCTCAACATTTGGGTCCAAATTTTTTCAGCTCATCTTTTGATCATGAGAATGGAGATACAATACCAATGAATTGTCCAAACAAGATGTATCAGGTAAATAAAAAGACTTAAAACCAATTTTTTTGTTGCTCTGTAATCATGTTTGACTTCAAGAAGACTACACTTAGTAATATGCTTATTGGCTCAGTTATGTGTGTGTTTTAGCTTTTGAACAATATAAATATATTAATTTTCTCTTGATTAGTGGATTTTTCGAAAAGCAAAATTTACAAATCATAAGAAGTATAGGAAAAATCCTTTATTTGTACTTTTTCATTTTTTGAATCGAATTCAATATTAATACCTTCAAATATTCATGATTTATGTGAGACAACAATTTAAAAGATTTTATGTTCAGTTTAAAAAGTAAAAGGTTCTTGTATATTGCACTAAAATTTTGTGCCATTGATTCCAACAATGGGTTCAGTTCAATTAATTATGCAGTAAAACTGTACAGTGAGCTATTTGTGGCTAATATTTTAATTTTGAACTGTAGTTAGATTATGAGGAACTATATTTTTGTTGGTACCTTGAGTATACTTCAATGAGATGATACATTTAATATGCATTAATTCTGTTTTTCTTGCGTCTCAAACCTGCATTACTTTTTGCTACAAAGTTAGGGTTTCCTCCTGTAGAATTCTGCTAGAGTTTTCTTCAAGTGGCAATAAGTTTTTTGTTGTAATCTCATTTTCAAAACTAATATTAGATCTTAAGATAACACTTTGATTTAAAAAAAGGTATAAATTTGCTTTCATACTATACGTATGTAATTATTTGAAGAAAAACTTTGTATAAAATGTTTCCAGAAATGTATATTTATAGTACTTTTAAATGTTTTGTAATTTTAATAATGTAAGCAAAAAGTATTTTCATTTGTAATTATTTTTGCTTCCTTAAAAAAATATCAAACAGAAACATTTGACTTATCTGAAAATTTTACAGAATTCAATAACGAATTTAAAAGTGAAAAATTAACTTTATTTTTGAAGCATAGATTTTGTACTGATTATATTTTATTTTAACTTGTTTTTTGTTTCTTTAGTTTTTAATTCTGTACCATATGAAACAAAGTCGACAAAATTGAATGATTATGCATTGTTACTACAATATTTTTTCTATTAAATTTTGATATAATGAAATGTAACTAATTTTTTTTTAAACTGAAAGTTATTCCTGTTGGATGTTTTATTACTAGATTTGACAATACATTTATATATATATATATATTAAAGTATTGTACTTAATTAAGAGAATCAAAATTAATGTTTTTGTAAAGCTTGATCATTCCAATTTAAAAATATAAAATTTTTAAATTCTGAAACAAGCATGCCTTGTTGGGTTTTGTTATAATGAGAGGTAGTGAAGTTTCCCGCACAAGTGTTAGGATTGATTGTTTGTTTTACTAGCTTCATACTTTCAATTAACATCAAAGCTAATAATGTTGTACTTAGTCATTTGGAATAATATACAAGTTATGAAGATACTTTATCTGGCACTCTACTTCTAACTCACTCCACACCTACTTATGAGCTTTGGCCCCAATGGATTTAACATTCCTCTATCTCATCATACAAGGAGTCTCTAGGGGAATCAGGACTTGAACAAATGGTTGGGCTGAAACATTGTCAGTCATAAGCTTGTGATCATGACCACTTGGCTATCACACCTCCCCCCCCCCCCCCCACATAAGTAGAACCCTTACACAAAAGGATAAGTCATGAAATTGGATTAAATTTACAATTCAAGAATGTAATATCAGAGAAGAGGACATAATTTTGACTCTGATATCGATTGAGAAATCTTCACCACAATAAGATTTAAATTTTTTTTTCTTCTTCTTGTGATCATACTTTGATTATTGCTTACTTATTGTTTAAGGTAAATAATACAATATTAAAAATTTTCGCATTTAAACCGACATGAAATTATTTATCTCTTTTTTTTTTCTTTTGTCATTATCACTATCAAGAAATCTAAAAAGCTAGACAAAGTTAACGCGAAGAAACCCTCTTTTCTTCGAACAATGAGAAAAAAGTTTCCATTTAAAACTTACTCTAAGTGTCACAATTTTGCTTCAAAATGCGAATTGTAACTAACTTTTAAAAACTCTGACTTGTTCATATTTATAAGGTAATGAAACAAAAAAGCATATTTTGAATTATTAAATATATTCACTCCTTTGGAGATTAAATAAGCATTTATATTATTATGTGGTTGATCAACTTTCACAGTGTAAGAAAGGTCCACATGATTACTTGATTTTTCCATGTAGATCCAAATTTATTCTTATATTCTTTAGCAAAGATTTTAGATTTTTTTTTCTTGTGACAGGAAGCAATCAACACCAATACACAATTATAGTTATGATAGCACTGATTCAAAGTCCACACAATCACTGAACTCTAACTCTGCAAATCATTACTCTCTACGTACACCAACTGATGCGCACAGTGACTCATATATATAACCCTTAAGAGAATTCCTTTAACCTTCTTAGGTCTCTAAGCATCAAGAAAGGTTGTGCTTCTATATCCAGCATTACTTCCAATTATATTCTCACATTATCTGTATAAACAGGTTTTTCAGCAACAATAGTTGTTCTGCAGTGAACAAAACGAACTCCAAACTTTCCACTCAACACTGCTTCCTCTTTTTAAAGGCAGCGTGTCCTGGGCAGTGTTCTTCTCAAGAGGATTTTGGTTTTATTAATGTTGCACTAGAAGCAATATGAGGGCTATTGGCGATGAGCCTCATAATTTTGAACCTCGGTCAAGTGACGAGGACGACATCTGAGTTGGCACCCCCTCTCCTAACTTCCACACCACGCCAATGGGAGGACTTTGAGCCTAGATATATTTTACCTGCATCAGTCCCAACTACTCGGTGGGTCTTTAGTGGAATCAGGTCTTGAACCCGCGACTTGAAGAAAACCGCCGGCCTTGAGTCATCTACCATGACCACTAGGCTAACCGTAGCCACTCTTCTCAAGAGGAATTGTCCTCAATGTTTTCACATTAGGTGGGAGTTGGATGTGTATAACCTTTGGTTTAAATGTCGGTGACTTCTGAATGGGAACGACATCATCGCTCAATATCTTAATAATGGTACATGAACCTTCTGAATGATACTGCAACTTCAGACTGAGTCCATGACGTCGTGTTGAGTTAAACACAGTTGTATCATAACGTTTCCTAATCTGGTTGTTCACAATATTGGTTCATTTTTTTGTTGTTGTTGTTGAAGCAATTGACACTCTCCAGGCGTATCTTCACATCTCGAACATACCCATCAGGCGTGGAGGGTGTATCACTTTGTTTCTCAAAGAGAAGATCATATGCAAACATAGATTTTAACCCAGGATCGTCTCAGAAGGTGACCAACCAGTCACCTCATGTATGGCTCTTTGGTTGACTTGGAGATGTAAAAGAATATGCAAATCACAATTAATTTAATTTCTTGAAATGTACATAGACTAATTATTTAAATTAGTTCTGTTGAATCTATTAACTATTCCTTCACACTATGGGCTTAAGTGCTGTTGTCCAGGTTTAGGTTTTTTGGATACGTAACAGATCACAGAGTTCCTTGAATAAATTTGAGTTGATATTTATTTATTTGTGTAGATGTAAGATGAAAGGAACTCCCTTTATAGTGATATCCAATCTTTTATTGGTATGTCTGCAATTGTTGACGCTTCTTGATCTAGTGTTGACACAGCTTCTGGCCATTTTGAGAAATAATCTATGACTAATGTCATTTATTGATTGTCTCTCTCAGTCACAGGGATTGGTCCTAGGATATCTGGAGCAATATTTTGAAAAGGAATTCCTACATGATAATGCTGTAGTTTTCCTTTGTTTTAGGTACTTTTCGAGCACCATTTTTATGACAGTAATTGTACCATTTCTCTTCATCTGCATGAACACAATTCCAGTAGAACCGTTCTCTAATCTTATTTAATGTCTTTCATCACATCAAATCTCTGGTGGATCATCATGAATCTCATTCAGTACCTCTGTATAGTGTGATAACTAACTGTCATCGACTTGTTTTTGCCATTGTCACTCTCCCACTTACGGTATAAAATTTTTGTCTCTATAGTGAAGGAAATCCCTTAATGCTTAATATGGTTTCGCCTTAGATCCATGCCAACTTATCTTTTTCTAGGATGATGAATTTGATATATTTATTTTCTTTTCTAAAATTGATTTAATATCTGGATCATCTGCCTTAGACTTCTTAAGCTATTCCAGAAACTAAGAATTTAGAGTTGGCATACAGGAGTTTATAAATTTAACAACGTCCGTCATAGCACTGTGTTTCCTCCTGCGCTCGAACATTGGTTTCGGCTATTGGAACAGGGTGTCCTTACCAGAGCATCTGCTTTGGCATCCTTTCATCTTCTCCACAGAGTTGAAACTGAATTGTTTGTAGGTGGTATTCATTGGAAAAGGTGGTCTTCGCCCCACAAGCAGTTAACTATGGGATTGTTAGCTGATTTTACAACCATACAATTTCTTTGAAGATGTCCTTTTCTATTACAGTTATAGCACCTGAGCTCCAACTGACTACAAGAAGCGTTCAGTTTCTTAGTTGCTCTTTAATTTCATTAAAACTTTTTTCCAATTCTAGTGCATGGAAAATTTTGTTGTTTATCTCAAACCGTCATGTAATCTTCAGCGGATCAAGCGGCCTGAAACTTGATGGCATAGAAAAGTGCAGCTTTCAAATTCTTGGTTTTAGTAAGCTGAGTGACTTGCTGCGTCATCTCATCCTTTATGGAATTGATGGCATATTCAGCTGTTAAGTGTCTTGTACTTCTGTATGACATATATGAAAAGCAGCTTGCATTAGTCTTTTTATTTCTATGGCTAATTCCAGCAAGCCTTTCTCAGATTTCTGTCTTTTTGTTCTAAATTCAGCTCGGGAGAAGTCTGCCAAATGTCAATCGCTGATACAACATTCGTGAGTATGCTCAATCGATGCTTAATCATTTATTTGTGAAGTCGAAATAGTTTTTAGCACTTCAATGGCTTGACCACGAAGAGCTTTTACAAGATGATTGCTCTTGTCTAATTAACCCTATTATTAGGTTGAGAGAGGACATCGAATACAGCCCAGGAAATTTTTCCGTCATAGGTAGAAAGCTTGGCCATGGGAAAGTAAAGCTTTTTGTCCCTGAAGTGACATTTACTGGACAGGTTTATAAAAATTCTAGATGATTCCCGAAGTCATTGACAAGAGTTGTGTAGTTCTTCTTTGACATTTTCTCCAAGTCTTGTAGTCTGTAATCTACTTCATGTTTTAATTTTTCTATTTTTCCTTCAGATTCTTCAACTTTAATTTGAAGAATATTTTTCATTTCTTCTTGTCTGGCTTTAATTTCCTATTTCTTACTATAATCTCTTACTTAATTCTACTTTTGAAGCCTTCATTTCTTCTTTCACAGATTTCATTTCTGTTTTCATGTATTCAACCATGTTTATCAAAGCTTTAAATTTTTCTTTCTTGGCGTTTTCTTGAAGTTGAGTCACTGGCATTCACTCCCCACATCTAATGTTACATGGTTGATTAGCTTTCACTGTGCATAAAAGGTCCTTAGAATTCATAAGCAGGTTCTTTCTAAGTAAATCCAAATTTACTCTGATACTCTCTAGGAAATACACTATTTTTTTCTTCTTTTAACAGGAAGCAAGTAACATGCATAAACCAACATGTACCATCTCAAAGTTCATACAATCACTGAACAGAGCAATTCAAATCATGTTATCACAATATCACATTAATGCATGTATTAGTGTACATGTATTACATATGCTCTCTACATATATCAACTGTTACACACAGTGGCCTATATATATACCCTTGAGAGAATGTTTTAGAACTTCCCACTTTCGTCTAGAAACACCAAAAAAGTTCAACCATGTGGTTTACATTTGGTGATCAAATTTATGTGTTTGGATGTATCACTAAGATCACCCTATCTATCCGGCATTGTTTCCAGGTCTATTATCATATTGCTTATAAAATGGCTTTTCCAGCAGCGATTGTTGTTCTGCATAACACTATTAACCAGCCTTTAATTTTGTCTTCTAATTTTAAAAAATCAAGCAGTCAGTAATATTTCCATATTAAATAAAGCTTAGCACTTGTTCAAATCTTGCTCCAAAAGATGTTTTCAATTGTCTACCCTAGTCATTTTGATTTTACCAAGACATAACTAAAAAGGAAAATATGCAATGTAAAACTGTTATTGGAATTTGTTCTGATAATAAGTAAACCAAATTTCTGACAATTTGAAGAAATAATAAGTAAACCAAAAGTACTGTATTTTCTTTTTGCTTATACTTGTTAAAAAGCAATTTTTTTTTTCAGTTGCAAAAGGAAATCCTGTTTCTTAGCACAATGCTTTTTGTAGGTGTAAACATGCACATAGTGGCATGACAACATTTTAATAGTATGAAGTTTTTGAAAGATATTTAAGGGAGTTCAAGTCTTTCAGACTTTTATGTGTTGTGTAGGTTTTTAAATGTATTATTTTTCATGATGTATTGTGTGTATATATATTTTATATATATATTTTAAGATACCACGACATGCCAGAGAAATTTATACACCAACAGATGGAAGTAATTGCAGTTATGAAGAATGGGAATCTTTTAATGCCTTACAAAAACCTGAAGGCCAATTGAATGATATGTTTAATGAGACTGAGTTCAGATTTCCTGATTTAGATAGCAATCCAGTTTGCGAACCCGTTGATCAGCAGGTAGAAAATTTACTGATATATTTGTTTTAATTAACTATCATTATAAAATGAAGATGTAATGTTTATTTTACATCTGAGTATTTTTTAAATTAATGTGTAATTAATCAAAAAATGTTGATTATGATTTCAGTGTTTCTGGACACAAGATTTTGGTAAGCAAGTATCAGATGCATTAAATATGGCCAACAGTGCTGCTTCATGGTCACCTCTTTCTGTCCCATTGTCATTTCCTCAACAGACAAATAGCCAGGCTAATTCTTCCATTTCTAATCAAGCACAATATACTGAGCTTTCAAGGAAACAGGTATTTTTTTTTATAAAATAGCAATATTGCTTTTTATTGTATTATTTTAATCTATTATTTTCAACTGCAAATCTCATTTTAGGCACTCTTTTGCTGTTTGAATCTATGTGTTTTTGTTTACACTTTCATGAAAGGATTAATATTTTGGATGTATTAGTTTGTTACTTAATCCCCCATAATCTATCAAGAAAAATGTTATAAAATTGGTTTTTCATTAATCTAAATTTTTTCTTGGTCCTGGTTAAACAATATTATTAGCTATAAGCTTTGTATTTTTAATTGTGTTTTAAGCATACTAAAAAATTGCTTGTCTCTGAAGTTTTTCTCATCTGTAAGGTGACTGGGTGTGAATGTCCCACTGTACCTCAGCATGTTGTAAGAGGCAACTAAAATGAGTACCCAGTGTCTAGATGAAAAACTGACACCTTCTCCCTGGGCATTATATCAGGGGCTTTCCTTCTTTAAATGGATATGATCATCATAACCCCAAGGCACCCTAGTGATTTTTTCTTTACCTATGGGGGTTTACTGTCTGGTAAACACGAGTGATGTGCCCTGGTATACCCTAGCAATCCTTCTCTTTTTTTGACCCTCCTTCTTGTCAACCAATTGATTTTTTTTCCCTTCATTGTCTTTTCCAAAGTTACGTTTTGTTCGGTGCAGTATAGCCACATCTGGCTTTTGCGCGAATAAATTTCACTTTCACTCATTCACTCACTCTGAAATCTTATTGAAAGACTTTTTCTTTATTTTTAGTGAAAAGTTGCGAGATGAATTTCTTGATAATAATAAATTTTTCTCTGATACTTTTTATGTTAGATAGATATTTTGTTCATGTGTTATACTTTTCATCAAAGAAACTGTTTTATATTTATTATATATTAGAGATTTAGTCTTATCGTGTAAATTGAAATTATTTTTTTTTTTCCATTTAATCCTTCTCTAAAGTATCTGGCATTTTTTATTATTTTGTGACTGGAATATTGTTCTATTTTATGTTCCTAATCTCTGTAACTTAGGGTTCTTTTGCTTGCTTATTCAAATTGAGTTCAGTTTTAAGTAGAAATATGTGGCTCTTGATTTACTTAGTTTAATACTGAAAGTGTATTAAATTGTATCCATGTTAATCGATTTTTAATCTTAATATGGTGATTTAAAACATGTAAATATGATAGAAAGAGTACTATTATAAAAAAAAATGATTTACATATCTAACTCATTTTAATAGGATAGATGTTGTAAATTTACAGTTAATGTTTTTTCTTTGTTATATATGACATTATAAAAATTTTTTAATTGGTTTATGTATATAGAATAAGCTATTTACAAAATTATTACTGAAAAATAAAATTTATTTCTTAATACTTTTAATGGAAATATTTTATTGTTATTTGAACCAATGACCTAAAGTATCATTTAAACTTTTTATGGATAATTTTTAAAACCTCTTTCAGCATTTGATTTAATTAAATCTATGTCTATTGTTTGAAAAGTTCAGGTATTTTTACAAGCTACAACTTTATTTTCATGTTATTGTTCTGAAATATGATATAATTTTTACACTCTGCTGTTTTTATGTGTTTTTAAACCAGCTTTTTTGTTGTTCATTATTTTTATTATTAAAAAACTTTCTTTTCAGTCAAGGGTTAATTTTAGCAGCAAGTAAAATGTATAATTTCTTTTGCTATGCTCATTTTTTCTTTATTTTTTAAAAGTTTTTTATTTTTAAAATTTGGTCTGTTTTAATGAATTTATTGTATTCTTAGTATAGTTGATATTTTTCAAGTAATATTATCAATTTATAAATAAATTTTGTTTTTATTGATATTTGTTTTAGGCATGATATATGTTGGCTTAAATTTCTAACATAGTTTTTGTTTTATGGCTGATTGAAATTTTTGTCATTTGTATTTTCTTTTATTTTTCAGAATGTTAAATCTCTGTTCATGTTTTATTTTGATGCTTCATTGAAAAACCTGTTTTATATTGCCTTTTTGTTCTTGCTGTTTAGTTGAGTTTTTCACCTGCAACTGTATTAGTTACTTGCTTTAATAGCATGCAATATTGTTGCATACTTTTGAACAAGTGAGTTATTTGCTTTTATATTTTGCTTACGTAAAAAATGGAATTATCGTGTTTAAGAAAGTATCAAGTTCAGGCAAGATGCTGTTTTATGGAGCTTTTTGTAAAATATTTATATTATTCTGATTTTTGTAGGATGTTAAAATATTTCAGCTGTGTATATTTATGAACATTCAGTTTTTATATTATTGTAAAATCTTTTAATTTGTGTCCTGTAGTTACAGTTACAAAAAATCAGTTTTAATTTATTAGAGAATTCTGTAAAAATATGTTGTGCAGTTATGGTTTCTTGCAATCATTACTCACTTAATTTAGATTTTTATCAACCACATTACTGAACTTAAATAAAAGTCCTTCAATTGGTAGAGGTTGGTATGTATTCTAAATGCTGTTCAATTTTTCAAATTTGTTCATTAAAATGTTCAGACTTCTAGATTTACAATTAGTGATAGTGTGAACGAAGATTAAGAGCATCTGCCTTTTTCTTCTATTTTATGAATAGATCGTAAGACTTTTGAGTAATGAATTAAGCATGACTTATCAACTTGTTCTAATGCCTTCCTAGTCTGATGTTGATTGAATTATAATATGTACCCATATAACATATGTGTTATTTGGAAGTTATAAATATTGGAATATACCAGTAGATATTTATAAGCATGCACATTAGGTGATGAGAAAAAGTTCAAATTTATTTTTTTCAGTTGCTGTAGCACTAAAAAGTTGCAATTGCTGCATGCTTAAATTTTAAAAACTTATTCAAATCTGATAACTTCTCATCAAGCTAAGCATCTAAATGTTGGGGGGGGGGGCCCATGGAGAATTTCACTAGTTTTTGGAAATTTTTTAAAGTTTTGCTACCATATTTTTTTTAAAGCTATAGTACAAAAAAAAGTTGCTTTGCGTACTCTTATGAAAGGGGGGAAATTATTCCGCAAATTAGACAATATCTTCCAATCATGTGAAATCCTCAATGTTTGCCAATAAGAGCCTTCTTTGAGTAATTTTCTTAAATTTAAAAAGTTAAAACTTTGATTGATTTTAATGCCCCTTATTTTTTATGATTAAAGTGTTTACAATTGAGTTTACATGTCTTATTATTATTTTTTAATCCTTGTTGAAATGACGTTACAATCTGATTTTTTTGAAAAAGAGTGATAGATCTGAGTTTTAATGTTGTTCTAATGTAGCCTTCTCTTGATTGATATCTGTACACTTAAAGTGAAGTTTCTGTCACTAACTTTACACATCATTTGATGCCTTTTTTTATGGCTGGAGAACTTTTTTGTTTACTTGTCTGGCGTATTTCCTGATTTTATGAAAGAATTGGTGTTTTCATTATTAACTTTCTGAATCTAATGTGGTGAAGATAACTTGGTTGTGTGTACTCAAGTGAATATCGGAGGTATAAAGTTAAAGTGAAAAAGTTTCTGATACTTTAACATCTCAAAACAAATTCTCTGTTTTTTAAAACTATTCTCAGCCTAGCTCTTTTATGTGCCTTCTCTCATCAAAAACTGTGGCCATTTATAGATTTTCAGGAGGTGCAAATAATGAATTCCCTGTGATGTCTTCAGAAACAACTTGCTTTATGTTGTCGGGCAAGTATTGAAATGTTTCAATAACTATGTACACACGAATGAATCATTTATAAAGTTTTTTAAGTTCATAATTTCAAACTAGATGGACATATAACATTTCAAAATGAAGATCACAATGTAATTTAACACATCTGATGCATTTATTACACTAAGTGAGCCATCTGGAATGTTAGAATGTGCCAGGGTCACGATCTGACTAGTCATTTAGACAGTTACCACTTTTATTGCCTGATACATGTTTTCTTGTAGAAAATTTGTCTCTGACAATTTTTCTTAACCACTGAGACTCTCTCAAATCTGTCTACAGAATGATTTTGGGCCAGTTGTTTTCCTATACAAGTGCTGAAACTCGTGATGTGATTTAAAGACAACTCAGTAAAATGAAATAAATAGATAACCCATTGCAGTGGTCATGCAACATAGGTTTCAAGTTGAAGAATAGCACCACTTTTCCACCCAGCATAGTAGTACCATCACATCCAAGTCATCTAATGAAATTCCTTCTTAATTTGTGTAAGATGCATGATAGAGTAATACTTCTTCAATGTTTGACAACATTGTTTTGATTCAGTCCTTTCTATAACTAAAGTATGATCTTAGTTATAGAAAGGACTACATTATATATATATATATAGTTGTTTAGAATCCTGTTAACTGTTTTGTAAATCTTTGCTGTTGTGGCTCTTTTCACTCTTTATTATCTTTCAACATCTTTGGAAATAATATTTTAGCAGGATGGGCCATTATGCTTTTACAACTGTTGGCAAACCCTAAAATGCCACTTGAAAAGTTTAAAAAAACTTGAAAATGTTTCATAAAAAATTATAAAAAAGCTTTGTTAACGAGAAAATTGATATGTAAGTTAATAATACCCAAACAGGTTTATGGAAAATAGCTTAATTGGGAAACAAAATTTACATTTAAACAAGCTTACAGGCATCAAAGTCATTAACTAAAATTAGTATGATTTATTTTTAGAAATAATTTAAATATACTTTTAAAATAATAAACAGAATTAGTACAACAATGTACGAAGTCTGAACCTAAATCAAAGCGAACTCTTTCAAAATTTCTTTTCTGAAAAATCGTGAATAATTTCTTTCAAATCAAATTTTATAATCAATTCACATATTCAATGACCAACATTGTTAACTATCATGACGGTATTGAGTGGACATGATTTTTTAATTTAGGGAAAGTTATTTCACTGGCTGCAAAGTTATGGGTAGTGTTATCAAAACTTTTTAAGCAATGCTTAAATAGGGCTCTATTGTATGGGAGGTAATGAGTTTAAGAGCATCAACTGTACTTTATTTGTTCAAAATGCAGAGACAAGGTCAATTTCTCCAGCCAGTTCTCAAGCTTTAAGATTGGAGGAATCACCATATGGCAAGAAGTTTTCGAGATCTTTACAATGTACCAGTAATTCATTTTTACACATACTGAGCTTGGTCACTGTGTAACAGACTTCTCTTTTTGTCCTCTAATCCTAACACCTCCACTCAGTAAAGTCATTAGGACCTAGGTGGAGAGTTACTCACCAATCTGACCAGTCGGTTTCCATCATACCTATGATTCTTCTGATGTCGAACCCTGACAGTTGCTTATATTGTCTCTGATCTCCAGCACATCACACATATAACATATAGAAATACCCAGAAGCCTGTCTGTTTGTATTATATTTGAATAAGCTTGTTAAATTCACTCAGTAGTTATCTCAAAATGTAGGAATGTCCATTAGCCTATCAATTCCTGTTATGTTGGATTTTATTATTTATTTTCTAGATTCATGTAATCGAAATGTAAATTTTGTACACTCTTACTTTACCTACTGCCAAGGCCCGCGCTGGTTTTAATTTCTAAACTAATGTCTTGTAGCATGCTCAATGCTATAGCAGCAGCTGCAGGGTCAGATACTTCATAGTAATTGCTATTTAATGCTATGACTTTTAGCTTAATTCTTATCTGCCACAAAGATTTTTCCATGCTTCCTTTGAAAGTAGATAAATCTTTATTCAATGATGAGTTTTGTTAAATTTTTCACACATACATTTAATATCAGTTGGACATTCACTGAGCTCTAGGGTCCTTTTACACATTCATTGCACATTCACAGGCATTGATATGAAAAGTTTGTTTGCTTAGATTTTAAACTCGTACATCTTTTTTTGAAGACTGGTTTCTCTTTTTCTGGGTTGTAAGATTACCAGATTTATAGAAGTTATTTGTGATTTGGACAATCCTATAATTGGAAAATAGAGAAAATAGCTCCTTATCAATAATAATTTTTCCTTTTTATGCCACTGCATTGTTAAGAACTGAAAAACTTTTGTGTTGCTGATCTTTCTTGGTAACTTTGAACCTCTCTCCAATACAACATGACATTCTTATATGTGGGGAGTTTTTTTAGTAGCACAATTGGATGGCCAAATATAGGACACTTTAAAGGACTGTTATTTTCTTGGATGTTGATGAATACTGTACAAGGTAATCAAATAGAATAGATCAATGTCAGACACTGTTGATTTAAGATTAATGTTAAGGACGACACACAACCCTGAAGGCTACTCATTTCGTAACAACACGAGTGATGCCTAGATATAGACATAATTCACAACTAATTGAAGATGGAAGCACTAGTAGAACTTGCGAAAAACCGATACTAAAGTATGTGGCATGAACAAGAAGATGTCTCACACGGTGTTATCAGTTGAGCAGTGGGCTGTGAATTCAAGTTACCTATGCACTCTAAGTCTGAAATATCGATGGTTTTTCTTTTGAAAAAGTACTATGAAGTTATTTGATTACCTCTGTGGTTATTTCGGATCCTTGAAAAGTAATACAAATTTGTTTTAAATTTACGATAATTGTCGGGCTTTGCAATCGGAATATACTGTCTAAATAGAGAAATAAATTCATTTTCTTATGTAGTGGTATTTATTGCAACATTTTTGCACTATAGTACTAAAAAAAATATGAGAGCAATATTTGATACATGAATATATGGGAGCAATATTTGAATATTTAGATGCTTTGCATGATCTGAAGATATCAGATTTGAATAAAAAAATTTTTTTATTGAAGTATGCTTCAATCGCAACTTTTCAACGCTATACTCACTTGAAAATATAAAATTGAACTTTTCACATCATTCTAATGTATTTCAAAATGGAGCTTGCATATTTCTTTTAGAAAAAATACGTACATATTTTCTTTTAGAAAAAATAGGTATTCTAAATTTTTTTTCTTAATTTTGTCTTATAAATTGATGTGTATTTAACAACTTTTTGATATCTATGAATATGGTTAAAAAGGGAGATTGGTCTTTTATTTTTGATATAAATAATAAGTTGATCAATAAAAACTTTGAGATTGTATTTGTCTGCACTTTCCAAAATGTAAAAGAGAAATACGTAAAAATTGTGTTATTAAAATTAACTTTACTTCAATTATTAAATGTTCATTCAATTTGTGATAGTAACTTAATTGAAAGATTTGGAATTCTCAAATATTTCACTTCATACCAAGAAATTATTGATTATATTTCTTAGAAATTAAGTATTGAAAGTGAATTCTGAAATTTTTAGACTTTAATATTTATACAATTCTTTAACATTTTAAAAAGTATTGTACTCAATTTTTTTTTTATGTAATGTAATTGATATTGAGAAGATTTATTTTACAGTACATCCTAAGTATTGCAAATATTAAAATTCAAACAGAAACTCTTGTCCACTTTTACAGGAGAGAGAAAAAGCTATCAATGGAGATGTTCAAATGATGATGTTAAATGACAGTCATTATAATAAAGATAATGGACCTCGAACATTTAGACCAATTTCTTCTTCATCCAGTTCAAGTTCTGAGTCTCAAAGTGATGTTATGACATCAACACTTAGTCAAAATCTTCTAAATATTGCAAATATATCGGAAGGTCATGATTCATTTTCTGTTTCTACTCAATGTAACACTGGAATAAATTCATGTTCATCTATGAAAAGTTCTGTGCCACAAATTAATCGTAATGGCCATTCAAATCAAGTTTCTCAGGCTTATCAAAATTTCCCCAGAAATCTCAGTTCACGTTACCATACCTTGCAAAAGACCATGCTGCCTTCACAAAGCACTTCTGAAAATGATTGCATCTGTCCTCTGTATGAAAACATTGCTCCTAACTCCTGCAATTTTGATAGCTCATCGGTTAGAAGTGGTCCTAGTTTAAATAAATTACAATGCCAACGACCTCATCAAACTCCACCAAATAATTCTGGATTTTGTTGTATGAAACAGCCAGAACTTTTGAAGAATTATATTCGAGGGAATAATTTTTCATGTTTAGAAAAAAATTCTGTGCTACCAGAATATGATAAGTCCATGATTGGTACAATTAATTCCAATAGATTACCGATTTCACCTGAAGTTTTACAGCATCTGTCTGCTCGTTCCATTGCTGGATTGTATGCATTTGGCTTGTATCATGATATGTTACATGGAGATTTAAACAACTGTGATGGAGGGCCTTTATCTTTGTCTCCGGGAATGAAATATCCTCCACATTTATTTGGTTCTTCTCCAATTTCTGATTCAGTTTTTGAAGTTTATCACCCATATGAATTTGTTCATAGAAGAGGACCTTCTTCTGTATATGGAGCAAATGATGTATTTTTTGATCCTGCTTCTTCAGCATTTTTTTCTGTTCCTCCAACTTTCATTGGAATGCGTCCCTTGAGGTAAGATTAACAAAATAAGTACAATTGAATTTTAAGAAAATTGTATTAAATGCATTTTTATCTTCCATTGATAACAGTAGTATTGAACAATATATATATATATATGTATATATATATATATATATATATATATATATATATATATATATATATATAAGTGTTTAAAAAGTATTAGACCATAATTTTTTGTGCTTTAATAACTGAAGCTCAGGAGGTATGGTTTGGTTCACACATGTAGGGGATTCTAATGCACATGCTTGAATTTGTTCCTGCCTGCAGAAGCTGTCTGTCAAATGCAGAACATTAGTGAGTGGGGAATGTAAAACACTGTCAAGTTTTTGTTTTTAACAGAATGACTAAAGAGACTTGAATAATTGTGCTGCATTACATTTTACATAAAACTTGGCGATCACCCAGTGGAAACAAAGCAGTAACCAACAAACCAAGATTAAAGAGACCAGATTTCAGTCCAGAGATGGGAGTAAACAGACCAGTTGCATGTCAGCTCAAAAGTCAAGCTTCTGAAAGTAGTAGAATCATTGGAAGAAGTGTGTGACAGCCTAAGGGGACCACTGTTAAGGATTTTAGTATAAGACTGTTGTATCTAAATATACAAGTATTTTTTTTGATTAAAGGTCAGATACTTTTTGAACACATAGTGGTATATACATGTCTTTTGAGTTTTTGATAATATGTCGTAGTAAAAGTTTTTTTTTTTTCCTTTCCATAGACGTAGTGGACCCTCTAATGAGTTGCATCTTCGTTTGGAAGAATGCTATGAGCAATTTAGACATCTTGAAAAAGAAAGAAAAAAGGTTAAAATACATGAAATATTAGTTTTTTTTTTACAAATTTTTTAGTGTGATAAAATCTGTGAAATTTAGTTTTAACTTACTTTATTAATTGTTGTAATATCATTATATTTTCTATTAAAATGATTTAAAATTAATGTTTTTATTTTTATAATTTTATGGAAATAATTTTTATCGATATTTAAACATTTCTTTCCAATTGTTTCTGTTCTTATACCTTCCACACCATGCCTTTGAAACAGACTGAGGCAGAACTTGCTCGTCAGAATCCTGGAAAAAAAGTCTCCAGTACAAATACTATACCTATTCCTCGCTTGACAGCAAATCCATCTCGTGTTGATCGTTTGATTATTGATGAATTGCGAGAACATGCTAAGGTATTTATTTATTACATCTAATATGTTGAAATATTTACTAAACATCTAAGTGATGCATGTGTAATATATTTTATCAATATTGGTTTCATAGAAATAATTTCATTTAATAAAAATAATTTTCTTAAAGAATTAGACCTTTATGTAAAAATGGCAAGTTTATTACAAGATGTCATTTGTAATTTTTGAGTTTGGAAATTAAAAACCTTTTTTTTAAAAAATGTTTTATCATAGTTATAAATTTATTGGATATAAAAGTGAATAAATCAATCAAAATCATTGTCCAATTTCAAGTATTAGTGATGCTGACATTAATTATTAAATATTTTCAAAGTGCTGAAATAATGTTACAACTCATTTTTGCTTGATTTTTTGTTTGCTAGTTCTTTTCTCTTTACAATAAATTTCCATCTATCCAGTATCAAACAACAATTAACTCTTGAAAACAATCTTTCAAAATCAGTTATAGCATTAAAAATGTTTTGAAGAATGTGTGTGTTTTTATATATATAATGGTAATGAAAAATTTATAAATTCAGTGAATTAATATACTTAATTGATGGCTATTCATTTTATTCTTTATTAATTATAAATGCACCATGATTTTTCATATGACTGATTTTAAACTTTTAATTAAAAATTTTTAAATAAATATTGTTGTGCTTTCTTTCTTAACCACTTAGATTTTTCTGGTAAATCAGTTTTTTTTTTATTTCCCATTTTTCTTTCCCTTTTGTTTCTTTTGATAAACGTTTATATCTACTAACTCAGTGATTGGAAATGGTATGACACATGCCACTTAGTAGCAGGCGAAATGTTTATTGATGGCATCCCAGGAAATTGTCAATTTAATTTTCAATATTTTGTTGTTCCTTTTTCATAAAATCATAGTTTGGAGTATAAAAAGTTTTGATAATGTTTATTATGTTAAGAAAATTATAACTTATTTGCTGCTATTTTTTTCTTCTTTTAATTTATACAAAAATAATTCCTTAAAAAGGCTAAATACAATATACCAGTGTTGTTCAATAAGTCCTTACAAAATCCAAGAAATGGCACTCGTAGCTTCGAAAATGTTTTGTTTCACCAGGCATCATGACTCACTAGACAGCTCATATTCAGTAGCTCATATTCGTGATCGTGATGCCTTTTACACCTCGAAAATACTTCATCATAACTTTTCCAGCCTATGAGATTATCCTCGTCTCTTCTTTGGAGTAGATTCACCGGAACTAACCCATTGTTTTTACTTTTGCTTGATTTCCGATGTATAATGATGAATCCATGTCTCACTGACAGTGGCAACTCGACGCAAAATGACGTCAACAACTTGACTTGGAAGGAATCAAATTTTGATTTGGCTGCAAATGACTGCCAAATCAAACTCTTATGAATCAATGTCAAATTTGTTTCAGCACCATTTAACAGATGACAACACCGAATGGTAACAATTTATTTTAATGATGCCTTCTATCTTCAAATACAAGTACTTTTTAAACCTCCCGCTTATTTTCTAATATAACTGAGAATATCTGTTTAACTTTTTATGTAAGTAATCAATTTCCAGTTATCATATAAATTCAATAACATATTAAATATTTTTACCCCTTCCTCTTGATATTCTTGCTGATTCACCTATATCTAGTTTTATCACAGTCAAATTCTTTATTTTATCATGTGTAATTTTTGGATGATTTTTAGCATGAAAATATCCTCTTCAGTTCTTAAAGAAATTAGATGTACAGTATTTCTTTTGCATTATTTTACCTCTCTGAAAATTGTAAATGTGTGTTAATGGTGTCTAAAAAAAATCTTCAAAAATTTTTTAACTTTAAAATTAAAAGGTAAGATATTTTTTGACCTTTGGGTCAACTTTCATTATTTCAATGGTTTGTGAAATATTCATGGAAAAAATGTATGAAAGGGTTTGATAGTTAGATGAATGATATAACTCATTGATGAATTTTTTTTAAATGTATTAAACAAAAAAGTAATTCTGTAAAAGACTTGTAGTAAATTTATATTAAAGTACAAACGTACTTTATGAAGCATTTAAACGTAAATCTTGAATCAGTTGTAATTAAAATAAAAAAAGATTACAATTGTGTTCTAAAAAAGTTTAACTTAAAATTTGTAAGAGGTGAAGTCATTATTGATCAATCTTGTTTATTGTTTGAAGCTTGTTAAAATAAGCATTTCTTATAATTTTTTTTTTCTTTTAGGCTATGTTTTTAATACATTGATATTGGCTACAATTATTTGCTTAGTTTATCTGATTATTAAATCTAAGTTATATGTATTATTGTTACTAAAAGCATGAGAATGTGAACAATAGAATATTATCTAATAAAGATTATTTTCTAACATTTTGTTATAATATTTCATTATTCTTTTACTGAAATTCTCATGGCCTTACAGTTAGTTATTCTTTACATTGTTTTTCAAATTCTTGATTATTTTTAAGTTTCATTCCTAATAAATGATATAGTAATAGGCTTGAGGTTTGGATTTATAAAACGAGAGCTTTACAACAAAATGTCTGTCTGAATTAATCTTTTAAGTATTTTGAAACAAATTTTTTTTTTCACTCCAACAAATTGTTCTTGGGATGTTAACGTATTTTTTTTATATTAGGTATTTTATCTTATTCCCAAAAACGTTTTAATTCGATGTCAGTATTTGCTTCCTTAATATGCAAACTAGAAATCGATTTTTATCTGGGAGATTCGTGTAATTTTCCAAAAAGAAGAAAACCGAAATTGAATTTTTTGCTATTAAATTACTTTGAGAACAAGTAATTTGTCCTGTGAAATTAGAATTGCAATGTGACTCATTGTGTTTATCAAATAAGCAATTCATACGCTATTTTTGTTTGCGAACGAACTGTTTGTGATCTTCAATAAACATTTCTTTAAATTTGATACATTTCAATACAAACTGTTTTATTTTACATACATTTTAAACTATTATTAAAGTTGGATTTGTTGACACTAGGTTTTTCATGAGTTGTACTTTCACTGTAAAGCAATAATGATGTTTTCTATGATTTAAAAATCTATGAACATTTCAAATGTAGGGGAGTCCTTCTTGATTGAGAATTGTACCCATTCTTGGCGCATTTTGGAATCAAATTTTTGTAATAAAATCTAGATATATCTCTAGAGCCAACTTTAGCATCAATAGATTGAAGTCTTCTTTTTCTTTTGTTAAAATTATCTACAATGTTGCATAAATCGTAATAATTGGCATAATTGAAAGAAAAATTTCCTTGAATGCTTTGATAAGATAAGAATTTTTTTCTCTCGAAGAATTTGCAGTGACTCTCTTCTACAACAACGCCAGAAGTTAAAAACTCCTTACTTAACCAGCCATATAAGACGTCTTTTCAGCCTAATTGGTAGGAACGCAGCAAAAAGCGACCAGTCAACTTCTCTTCCGACCCACTGGTCCAGAATTTGAAACAATGCTTGCACTTCAAGATCATCAACTCTTCCCCCCTCCACAGGGTAGAAAAACATCCCCTGATGCTTCAGAGAAAACATCTGAGGTGGTGACTCAGAACTTGAATACGCCTTACTAACAGCCAGATGAGACATCTTTTCATCGTTGTTGGTAGGAGCGCAGCAGAAAGTGACTGATCAACATTCTTCGGAACCACTGGACCAGGGTTCGAAACAGCAGCAGCATCCAAGGTCAACCTCTACTCTCACCCTCCGTGGAGCACGATATAGAAAAGCATCCCCCAATGTTTTCTACTCCGTGCAAAAGCAAGATCCTATTACGTCCTGTGCCGGAAACTCAAACATTTTCAAAAAGCATTAGAATCATAACTATTATTAGTAAAGTATACATACATTTGTTTTCACTAGAGGTGTGTCAAACTTTAATGTTTTAGGTTCCATTGCATTAGTTCCAATCTGGTTATAGATTCCAAGATTCTATTACTTTTTAAATAAATTTTACTATCTTATTAATTTTCCAATATGTTTACAACCTTATTAATTAAGTTCATTTTCCAATATCTTATTAATTTTTGTAACTTATTAATTTGAATTAAATTCCATAAATTTTTAGTGTTCAGATTTCATTCCATGATGATCCTATTAATTTCGGTAGCAGTGTGCTTAAGATTAACCCACCAACCCCGGAAGATTGCGGGGCTCACACCGAGCCACCTAATTTTAATCAACATCGTGAAATATATGTTACATATAAATAAAATAGATTGAGAGTCTGACATTCGATACAAATATTGATATATATATTATGTGTATTTAATTCAACTTCTAATTTTTCCAATTCTTTAACTATCACAATAAAGAGTTTATTTTTATTTCCTGATACCATTTCAATTTAGCTTTTAATTTATGCAATCAAGTGCTCTTAAAATCTATAATGTCAGCTTTTTCCCACGGTTTCAAACTTGTAGTGCTAATCCCTGCTAGATTCTCTGTCTGCTGCTAAATTCCCTCCATCGAATACTACGTGATCTCAAGAAATCCTTGCATGTAAATGTCAAGCAAGGTAAATTACCTTCTTTTCTGCAATAGCCACAAAGGCTGACACTATGCATCTTCAAATTTTCATAATGTAATTAACGAATCAAATGGATGTAGCTTGTGCTGCTTTCATGGCCACCATCATGTAAGTGCTTCTCTCTTTTGAAATAAATAGGCTATATATATATGTGTGTGTATATATATATATATATATCCACACACAACAGAAAAGTACAAGTTAGTGCATGTTAATTGAGATTACTTACAACAGATTTCATTAAACATGTAATATTATTTCTGTTGCCTTCCCTATAAAGAAAACAAATAAAATTAGGTGTTTTTTTCACTTTTAATTATATATGTTCAAAAGGGAGTTAAAATTACCATTTGATTCTTAAACGAAATTTCACCATCCTGGATCAATCTGATCTGTATGCAGTACATAGGAATTGAAATAAATAGCACTGACCTTCTCAATGCGATTTAAAATCATCTACACTATGTCCCTCAAACAAACTTGTGGAGGTGTTCACAAATGTGCATTGTTTTTCATCTCGGGGTCGGTAATTGGCAACAGACAATCCCCCCCACCCCTTAAACAACATTGCTCGTGTGCACAGTTTTTTTTTTTTTTTTTATTATTATTTTTTAAATTCCTTAACAGATGACTCTTTCTCCTTACATTTTATGTATTTATGAAAATTATTCTTGATTGCATCGGATATTTATACATGCACACAGGATTTTTTCAAAAATTGAAGCTGAATATGGCAAAAAAGAGAAAAATAAGAGTACTCTTGACTTGAAATATATAATTTTTTGTGTTTTTCTTATCTATTCTAAAACCATATGTAAAGTAATTGAGTTAGCTTTGCATAAACAACTATATCACATATTTTTAGGCTATAGTTAGGTTCCTTTTTAAGCAGTTAATTATTAATTTTTCGTATATTCAAATATTCTTGTAGATGCTGTATGAAATGTATTTTAGCATATATATTATAAACACAATTTTAACAATGAGTTTTTTTTTTAATTAACAAGAACATACACACGTAGATAATAACAGAAAAAGAAATAGGTAAATAATAGGTAAAAAACTACGAGAAAAAAGATTTATGTTTAACTACATGTTGCAATTTAAATGTAGCAAATCAGTTTTAGAAGTTATAAATTGGTCACAATTAATTATTATCATATTTTATTTATTTATTTTAACTATCAAATATATGTTCAAGGTTTGACTCTTAAATAACGAGACTGACATTGTAAAACATTTCATTTTGATGTCATACATATTTACTTATCAACACCTTCAATTTACACCCCATCCTCTATCCCTACAACGCTACTTCCGAACTTCCATTATTTGAAACAGTGCTGGTAGTTTTCTTCTATCAGCTCCTTCAGGACGCATGCTGCTTTCTCTTTCTCAGATTCAACATACTCAAATCTTGTTCCTTTTAAAGTAGATTTTACCTTAGGAAACAGATAGAAGTTGCATGGATGAAGATCTGGTGAATAAGGTGGATGGTATAACACTGGCATGTTGTACTTGACTAGAAATCTCTTTGCACACAAATGTTGAATGAGTTGGTGCATTGTCTCAATGGAAAAAATTGCTGCTCCGGTTTCTTTGTTAATTCCTATAATCTCAGCAATGCACGAATACTTATCCGACGGTCAGATTGAACCAGATTACCGATGTTTTCAATAATGTTATCCGTTTTTGACATGGGAAGGTAACCTGGGTGTTAATTATCTTCAACGTTTTCGCAGCCATCTTGAAAACATTTAAACCACTCAAAAACACGTGCACGCGATAAATATTCATTGCCAAATATTTCTTTCAATAAATTATAAGTTTCAGTAGTGGGTTTTCTAATCTTAAATCTTGTTTGACGTGGCATAGCCCCAACTGACACATGTGCTAATAATCTTCACTCTCACTCACTCGCATCATTATTTATAGATCAGTTGCGGGTTCGATCCTTGGCCACTGAAGACCCGCCATGTAGCCGGGGCTGATGCACATTAAATCTGTCAGAGACCTAAAATCCTCCCTTTAGTGTAGCTGAAAGTTAGGAGAGGGAGGTGCCAGATCAGGTGTCGTCCTCTTCACTTGACCGAGGTTCAAAATTATCAGGTCCATTGCCAGTAGCCCTCGTGTTGCTTCTAATGCGACGTTAATAAAAACTAAACTAAACCTTATTTATATACATAGTAATCTGCAACTTTCGCTTTTCTGCTAAAATTTTTAACAGTTTTCTCGTCCATTATTATTGTTTTAAATTAAATCTGAACGGTATGAGTCAGTAATGGAAATCAAAACAAAACTTAGATTTAAAATAATAAATTGTACTTATGTCTTTATTCTCTGGAATCGTTGAAGAATCTCGTTCGTTGCCACCACTATGTCTCCATAGTATGTTTAAGGTTGAAGATGAGGTCCAAAGAGAAGAAGATAATCTTAACACTTTTATTTTCGGGAAAATTTTCTTTTATAATTAATAGAATATGCATTTAATGTTTATTTGAACGTAAATGTACTAAGCTGCTGGGCAATCAGCCTATTCAAAGGTTAAGGCGAAGAAGCCAACATGTTTTGTTTTGACAGAATTATGCTCTCGCCTGTGCTCATTTGTGAAAGTTAGAAGTTATTGGGAGAATATAGTTGGAAATAACTGTAAATGGATGATTTTTTTAATATGGTTTTGTGAGGAAATATTTTGAAAGGAGGAGAGGGTGTATGAATAAAAATTGAAAAATAAATTAACAGAAATGTAAAAAAATATTTTCAATTAACAGCAATCACCTTTGAAAGAATAAATTTTCTTGTATTCATGTTTATAATTATAAATAATGTAATTATTTAATAAATAACAATTGTCATTTGTATTTGTGATCATTATGTACTTCTAAAAATTGTTTTGCCAAAGATATTCTATGCAAAATTCTGCCGTTTGTGAATAGATTGTAAGAATATAATAAATGTGTAAAAGATTTCTTAGAGATTGTATTTATTGCATCACACACATATATAGTATTTATTGCATCACACACATATATATGTAAACATCTTTTGGAAAATTTGTGTGGAAGGTTAATGGGTAACAACTATTTCTTTGAAAAGTTTTGAAAACTTAGTACAAACATTTCATTTATTCTTTACAGGTTATTACTTTAGTAGCCAAAATGGAGCAATTAAGGAAAGCAGCTGTTCATCCAAATATCCATGCGGCAATGGAAAAATGGCTAGAAGCAATAAGAAATGTCCAAGCTCGTCGAAGGGATGAAATAATTAATGTCGCAAACCGTCAACGTAGCTCTGCTAGTAGAATACAGGAAGATAAAGGTGCGATTTCAAATATTGAATTTTCAATTGCTAAAAGAAATACATCACATGGGAATTTATTATGTGAGGATTTTTTATGAATTATAAACAACGAATGTTTTTCCAGTAAGATTGTTTAAACATTTTTTTATGAAGACTTTAAAAATTATTTAGTATATCAAGTTTTTAGAATCACTAGTCATGTTATGGACACTACTTAAAATAATCATTTATAAATGAATAATTTTAATCATACAGTAAATTGATATTGATTGCATATTATAGAAGTGTCACTATATAACATTACATTTTCAAACATTATATATATCCATTTATTCATTGTTCAACTTCATTAGCTTTTCTTTCTTAATTGTTAGTAGCTGATATTACTTTCTAATTATTTAAAGGTGATTGAATTTGGAATGAACAAACATAAAATATGAGTCAATAAGTGAAGAAATATTGTAAACCAGAATTAATTTTTCTCCCCTGTTAATTTTGCTAAAGTATCTGTCAATCAATTTTAAATAATTATGGGATATTTATAGGTGATTGACTTGTTAATCTAATTAGATAACTAAGTCTTTATTCAGCCATGGACAAAAATATTAGGTTCCCTTTTTAAAATCCTTTGTTTGTAAAATATCGTTCGATGGGAAAATATAAAGCTAAATGATAAAAAAAAAATCATTTTTTTTTTATTTGCAAAAATTGATGTTTGTTTGGGCCTCCTTGATCCTTAATTTCAGCATTAATTCGTAATGGCATAGTGATTACTCTCTCAAAACAGTCTTCTTTGGTTATTTTGTTTCGTTTTTGCTGCAGGACAGGGTTTTTTTTAAGCGTTTCCTTTGAAGTTATTGGATACTTCTTATCCCTTTGCATTTGAAAATACTCCAAAAGTTTTCTATGGGACTGAAATCCAGAGACTATGAAGACCATTTCAGAAGATCTGTATCATTGTCTCTAAATCTTAGTAGAATTATGGCATGTAGTGCTGTATTTGACCTTTCTCATGTTTGTGACTCTGAAAGTATGAGAAAATGACTGAAAGGTCATTTTGAATACAATTATGCACCAGTTTGAACCCATGTAGCCGGGGCTGATGCACATTAAATCTGTCGGGGCCCAAAGTCCTCCCATTGGCGTGGTGTGGAAATTAGGAGAGGGGGTGCCAGATCAGGTATCCTCTCACTTGACTGAGGTTCAAATTTATGAGGTCCATCGCCAATAGCCCTTGTGTTGCTTCAAGCTCAACGTTAATACCCCCCCCCCCCAGAAAAAAAAGCACTGGTTTGAGCTTATTGTTTCCTCACAATTGACAATTTTACCTAAACAATCTATCCTTATACATCTCCAGATCTTAATACCATCTCTTCCGTGCTTAACAGTAGGTATTGTACATTCCTGATTGTATTCATTGCCTCATGCATGTCACACCACATGTGCTTAAATATCTAAAATATTAAAATAATTCTAGCTTTGTAAAGCCATTTTCAAACATCTTTTATACATATTGATACTCCTGTGCTGCTTTTGTAATAAATGTAAATTAATTAACATGCACCTGAAATTTAGATTTTTTTTATCACAAAATGTTGAACCTATCCTCTTGTGTAAGGTGTTGGTGTCTTAAGAATACCATGCAAAACCATATTTTTCTATTTTTGTTGGAGAACCACGGCTTCTTCCTGGCTGTAAAGTGTTTGGGTCCAGCTTCGACAAGTCTTCTTCTAACGGTTCTTGGTGTGATTTGTTTTCATGTTGTTATCAATAAATCAGCAGATGTTTGTTTGCGATCTCTCAAACTAGAGCTTGTTTCAACAATCGGTCCTATGTGAGTGTAGTGATCTAGTTTTTTTTCTTCCTCCTATTCTTTTGCGATTAAATATGAACCAGAAATTTTTTTCAAGATGTTTGATAGCGCACTGAATTGCAGATCTTGAGCATTTAACAGCTTTTGCAACAGTTTGGATCTTGTCCATTTTTATTAAAAATGTACTTTTAAATGTTGTTCTTGTTTTGATTCACTACTTTTCGGCATTTTCGAAAGTAAAAAGGTATATATATTTTCAGTTAAATTAATGGAACTGAAACACACTATAAGCAAGCACATACTAATACTCATATGTATTTATGCACACTATAAGCAAGCACATACTAATACTCATTCAAAAAGACAAAATTTCTCTTTTACATCGTGATACTTGTAGTATTTAATTGGCTGCTGAATGCAATGACTTTGGCTTAAAAAAATCGGTCTTACTTTGACTTTGGCTTACATTAATGTTGTAATAAAACAAAACTAAGTGAATTTGAGTTTTACTTTTGCAGTTAACTTTAAAAAAATGAGACTGCCTTGTATTTTTGTCCATGTTTGTAGATCAAGGTTTGTTTTGCAAGTATTTTTTTTCCCCTTATATTGTCTTATATTAAAGTCTCACTAGAGTAAAAGCTCCGAACGAAATCACCTATGGTTGGGCTCTGAACAGAATTAAGGGACTGGTTTTGGTCCAAGGCTGATTTAAGGAGCATTGAGGACCATCTGTCAGCTATCCTACCGGTAGTGCACTATGTGCGGAGCGGAGGGTTGGTCTCTCGAATTATGTCAGCCATCCTAGAAATTGAACATTAGAACGTGTTGAAAAGCATGATTGCTACTAAAAATAATCTAACACATGTTTTGACAAATAGTTCAAAATGTTTTTAAGCGAGACCAGTCTTCATTGAAGTAAGCGTAAACCATTAATATGAAAGGTATATTTTATCCTTGTTCCCAATTCCTTTTTGACTAGTACAGGAAAGAGTCACAGCGTGTGTATGGTTTTTTCCAGCTTATTCAACAATGCTTATATTTACAAGTTTCCTCAGGTAATGACAAAATTAATTCTTCATTTGACATGCCGCTGCGAATTTCCAAGCTTCATGTTATCCTATGGAATTGCATGGAATAAAATGCTCTGGAAGGAGTGAATGAAAAAATGTTTCTGTGTGATAACTTTTTTATGGACTTTTGGAAGAATTTTTAAAGATTCATTAAATATATAAAAGCTCACAATTACATTATTGATTTCAGGAACTTAAGTCAATGTGGATTTTTTTATGAAAAGGGGGAAGAGAGTAATTTTTTATTTTGAGAAGGGGGCACAGTGTACCAAAAAAAACTGGGAACCTACGTACTAGAACAACAAGTGAAGAAATGGCAATGAACTTTTTAATTTCAAGTCACCTTCATTTACAAGGATAACTCCCGAGCTGCACTCATCAAATTTCAACTCAACTTTATGTATCTCATTTCAACTGTAGACTATGGTATTTAAAAATAAGATTGTTGTATCAGGAAGCATAAGTTTTAATATTCATTATATATAGAGAGAGCATGTGGGACATCTTTGATACTTGATTTTTTTCAGAATTATGAGGTCTGTCTTCATCAAAAAACTTCCTGAGTACTTCTAGCTGAGCAATAATTTTAATAAAATAAAACAGACTAAACTATTTCATCCAAAAAAGATAGTTTATATCAAAAGGTATTTGCGTGTGTGATTGAGCTAATATTAATTTCAAATTTGTGTTCTTTTGATTGTGAATGAAATGAATGGAAAAAGTCATCCCACTAATCAGAAGGATAACTAAAAATCTGTTGTAATTTAGGAATTCTTGAGAAATATGAATCTTGGAAGTTAAACACTTTTATAAGATATTACATTATCAAATTTTATTATAAATAATTATTAAACATTTTTAATCCAACCATTTTACAATTAACATAAATCAAAATTTTGAGCAGGTTTAACAATGGACCTTATCAATTACTATACTTTTTCAAATGTAATTAACAGTTTTATTATTTTTATAAATTAAGGATGGGAATAAGATTAAGAATTCAAAAGCTATTGAAATGAAAAATATATTTATAGTGACATTTCAATTTTAATTTGATTTATTGATTTCATACACCATTTTCAAATCTTATTTCCTTCTAATTTTAGTAATTGGTATTTTTGTCTTGTTAAAGCAGTAGATTAAAATGAAACCTGTATTAGTTGAATATTCATTCAAGTTGAATTTTGGGATTAATAATCGCTAACATAATTAATTAATGATTATTTAATTTTGGAATAAATTAAAAATATTTTTTTTAATGCATTACTTAAAATATGACTTAGAAGGTAAATTATACAAATCATGAAAATAAAATAGGAAAACTGTTCTCATTATAATGATCTAGATCAATTAGATTGCTCTGTTTTAATTCCCCATAAAATATGTTTTAGTAGTATTTTTATCATAATGAAGCTGAGGCAATGACCATGATGTTAGTTGAGTTGAATTAGGGAATCTATACTAAGAAACATCTTTTGAAAAGCTAAAATGAATGCATCTACAGAATTCATAGAGATATCCTATATTCAATTTACATAAATGAACAGCTAAAGTGATTTTTTTTTTCAGATGTGGTTGCCTTGGCTGCAAGTATAATGGAATTAACTAAAGCATCACGGCAAGCACGAACTTCAATGTGGTGTGCTTTAATTACTACTATACTTTTCAACGTTGATCCAGATATTGCTTCTGCTCATTCATTACCTCCTGATTTACAGGAGAATGAAGAAAATGGTGCTTCAGGTAACAATGATGAAACTATTTCTAATACAACTTTAGAAGATTCTAAAGTTGATTGTTCTAGCTGCAAAGATGATGATACAACTAATGATGAAAGATCGGATTCCACAGTAGTAGAAATTCCTGCTGCTGAAAATGTGACTGTCACTCACATCAATAATGTTAATAAGCTATGCCAACCTTCGGTGGATTTAGAGTGTGCGCCAAATTCACATATTGATATTGTAGAGAGCTCTGCATCCTAATTTATGTAGTATTTTTCAGTGAGTTTCTGAATTATTCCTGTTATAGAAAGAAAATGTATGTTGTTTTAGCTTTTTGAATATTCTAGAATTTTGATGTGATTTACACCTGCTTTGCAAAAAGGAAAAATTTCATAATAGAGTGAGAATTATTATGCAATATATTTAATATTGCCTTGTCCCATTGATACCCCTTCCATGTTTTAAAAATAAATCTTAAGAGTCTTAGTACACGTTTTTGTGTGTAAATGCTTCAAATGTGAAGATAGTGGCAGCTATATAGGGCTAGTTGTCAATCCTCTGAGATTATGTCATGAGAGATTTTCACATCGTAATTAGGATAGATTAATAATTTTCAAAATATTCGTGTTGCTTAATGTAATGTACAGTTTTGCCTTTTAGACATGCTATTCTATTCCCAAGCTTCCTTTTGGTGTGATATTTTTAAGTCTGTGGTTGCCCCCTTTTATACATGAATATGATGTGCTTATTGTAAAAAGTTTTATATAAGAAACAAGTTTGGTATTTAAGCAAAAGAACAAAAACAAAAAACCACCACTACAATTAATGTATATAATGTGTGCTACCTATATTTTTATGCAGAACTTATTAAAAAGTCAATGAATGGAATTAAAAAACTAGTGCTCTTAATTTTATTATAATTTTATATTTATTAATTTGTCATATGATAGTGTCTACGCCAGTGAGGTACCCAGAAATCAAATGGGGGTGCATATTGTAAATTACATGAAAGAAGCAAATTCTTTAATTTAGAATTACCATTTGTTAATAAGTAAATATATGCTATATCAATCTTATTTCTCCTATTTTAAAGCTTTTCATGGATTGATATAATTTTTATCAAGTTATAAAAATTACAAAGATAAAGATCATTTAAGAAAAGTAATAAAAGATACAATGAGAATAAAAAAAAAAATCCCTGCTGATCAGAATAGGTGGAATCCAACATCATTAAAAAAAATGATAAAAATCATTTAATTATTGAATAATTCGATATAAAAACCAACGTTTTTATATGGTGGCAAAGTTTATTAGAGAAAATTATTGAAATATTAGTTAAAACTGTTAGTTATTTTTAACTTTAAAATTCACTTAAAAAGAGACATTTGTGAGAGTATTAAAAAAATCATAATACTCATAAAATCAAAACATGCATTTGAAAGTTTGTAAGTCATTCTATTAAAAAAAAATGGGAACCAGAATTCAGAAAAAATTATTGTGATTAGATACGGAGCCAAATATTGAAATCTTTCTTTCTTGCAAATGATTACTGACTGAAAGTCAGCACCCCTTACTATCTCCCCTTTATGAGTTTTACGATACCTCATGTGGCGTGGGGAGTGCCCGGTGTTTCCAGAGGGGGAAAGAAGTTTTTTCCTCAATCCTAAAAGCGCAGAGAGGAAAGAATATTTTGACTTATTAAAATTATTGAAATATTAGTTAAAACTTGTCGCAAATGTCTAAACATTGCATTGTTAGGCGAGTACGAACGATTCCCAAAATTTCAAAGCTCTAGCTTGATGAGAAGTTGGTTAAATTAACAATCGAAAATTTGATGACACACACACCAAGTGAAATTCAGAAAAACGTTGTAAAAAAGTGATCATGTTTGAAAAAAAAAATGATTAAAAAGGTGCGAGTATAATGAAATTAAAATTTTTATACATAATGATTTTTACATTGTAATATTTATTCTCTCTTTCTGTTTTTGCAAAGTATTTAAGACTTTTAATTTATTTTTATGTATTAAAACAGAGTCCATTTAAACACATTTCAGAAGTACATGTTGTAACAGGCAAGGTGACTAAAAAATTTTTAAAGTTTATGGATGTTCAGGAAAATGTCTACATTGCAAACTTGTAAAGTTTCTTTAGCAGTTGATCTAGTCTATATATAATCTCTTTTATAGCAGTTTTATTATTAATCAATATGTTCCTTTCAGTATTTCTAATTTATTTTATTTTAATTTAATCTGGAGATAGATCATTCTCCAGGGTGTGATTAAAATATTTAATGAACTTATAACTGCTTTCTGTTTTATGAATGAGATGTAAAATTACAGCATCCAAAAACTGATTTAAAATTATTCTAAAATAAAATTTGAGGTGATTCTGCTGGAAAATTAGAAGGATGAATTTGATTTTTTCTAGTTATGGAAGAGAAATTTTATAGTCTCCATCTATAATTTTTTTAAAAAAACATTCTGATTTTAGAAAAATAGATTTGAAGACCTTCTCTGTGATTGACTGCAATTCATTTCATATTATTTTACAATTATTTTTCCGATCAATTTTTTAAAAATTCTTTCATTGCAAGCATGTATAATTTCGGTTTGTATTTTAGGCAATATATACAATACATTACTAGCCGATGATTTTAAATGCTCTTTCAGCATTTCATCTCCAGCATTAATCCAGAATTTAAGTAAATCCCCATTGTGTTGGTTTTGTTCCTTGCTTTAATCTGTTCTATTAATTTGATCGTAATCATGGTGGCCTCTTAAAGGCAGTCTTATTTCTCCCATAGAAAATTATGTTTTATAATAGGAGTAAGTCCCCCCTTTTTTTCTTCTTTTTTTCTTCCCTTGTACAATGCTCCTTAAATTGTTAACATATTTTTTTTTTCTTGATGCTCATGAAGTTGTTCTATCTAACTGCGCCTGAAATGAAAAGTTGATTAACTAATCATCCTTATGGTTGACTGCCCACATATTCCTAGACATAAACTATACAATGTTACCAGTAAGTTCCATCTTCAATATTGCGATGAGCCGTGAATGAACTCAGGGGGCCATTTTGTGGAATTGGAGGCTAGCTTCGAGCTGCACCTTTTAAAATAATTACATTCATTAGTTAACTTTGCATTTTAAAACAAGTATAAATTGTACCAAAAAATTCCATAAATATGAATTAAATAAAACAGGAGCAGTTTTATTCAAATTATTTTTTGCAATAATTTCATATCATTTATAGTTACAAGCAAGTTTGATTTTAGAATAAATTTGATGAAGCAAATATACCCTATTAAACTTTTTTTTTTTAAATCCAAATTAAGATTGTTGAGATTCTCATCACAGCCTGCAAGTTAATGTCTGTCAAAGAGCATCTATATTTACTTTTGTTGATCTTCAAGCAAAAAAGAAACTGCACACAAATATATGTAGACCCAAATATAGAGAACATTTTCTCCATAAATTCCTTCATGCATGGAAGTTTTTCAGCAGACAAAAATTTGTGAAAATTATCTAATGACACACCATTAAACATTTCTTTCACAGTGTGATCTGACTGATTGTCAATTAGCTCAAGCTGAAGGTCCTCACGTGCTGTGTGAGTATCAAAAGTGATAGGATAAAAGAGCAAATTGAATTTAGGCTAAATTTTCATAGAGTTCTGAAATCTAGCGACTTCGTTCTCCAAACTCTACAGATGATCCCTAAGCAGAAACACTTTCATGCACTTTCTGTTTTTTTAATAAAGGAAAATTATAGTAATTGCCTTCTCCTGTTTGCCATGCAAATAACTTAGTTTTGCTTTGAATAAAGTTATGTATGGGAAGGAAATCTCAGTTCAAGGTGGATATTTCTGTCTTGGTGGATTGAAAAAAAAAAGAACTCTTAGTGGACTTATACTTTCCCACCCCTGACATAGACGATTTTCTATTTCTTCGCTGTTATTTAATGAACACTTTTCTTCTTCAAGTTAATGTTAGGAAATTTTTTCACCAAAGCTAAAATAATATAATAGCGATTGCTATTTCCTCTTACTCATTGTCCTTTCGAAAAATTAAGAAAAAGAATAAGCAAAATTAAAGTTATTAAATTAGGAATTTAGCAATTTGAGTGAAAGAAAATAGATCTCAATCCAGATTTCCTGGCTACTGTTCGTTTACGAAATCTGAGACTACTATTCGACAATTCAACCATAAGGAGGTCATACTCTGAGATGGGAACTTTCCTTAGGTATGTTTTAAGTGCTCATAAATCACTGTCTGAAAGTAAAGAACACCTCCTGTAATTCTGTCACCAGAAACTGTTGAAGGGGCAAGATCTTCTGTAGGGATGCACCCCCTCCTTCGTCTTTAAACAATTACCCAGAGGCACATATATGAGACAATAAAAACTTTTATATTCTTTTCTCAGGAATTGGTTTAGATGGGATTATTTTTTCTTTTATGGATGAAAAAATAATTAAGCTTGAGTAGGGGGAAAAAAAGGTTAATTTTTTTAAAAGGTTTAGAAGGACTGTAAATAGTATAATAAAAGAATTATCCTGAAAATTTTAAATTTCGAGAAAAAATCTTGAAAGGTGCATCCTCCTGCGTATGCCTCTAGTCTACGCAGATGGTTTTTTACCTTATTGATTTGTTTTACATCATCATCAAAAACTATATATATAAATATACACACACACAGAAGATGGAGATAGAAAGTATACACTCACAATTTCGAGAATAGAAATATCTTAAGAGTAAAATTATGCATTAATATTCATGTTGGTTTTGGTGAAATTTATGACTAGCTATTTTCTACTTTAGGGAGGCAACTTAAATAAATATAATTAATTTAAGGAATAGTTGTTCAATTTTCATTAGATTATATGTTATATATTTTTCAAATCCTTATGAGGGGTTCAAAAGGTACTTGTATTTGAAGACAGAGAGCATCATTAAAGTAAATTGTTGTTTCCATTGGGTGCTGACATCTGTTAAACAAATTTGACATTGATTCATAAGTTAGTTTTGATTTAGTAGTAATTTACAGCCAAATCAAAATTTGATTACTGCCGCATCGATTTATCGACATCATTTTGTGTATTGTTGTCACCGTCAGTAAGACATTGATTCATCATTATGCACCGAAAATCTATCAAAAATCAAAACATTGGTTGCTTCTGGTGAATCTTTTCTGAAAAAGGCGAGGTGATCTAATGGGCTGGAAAAGTTATGATGAAAAATTTTTGAGGTGTGAAAAGCACCTGAAAAATCAAACCTTACAAAAAATTAAAATTCTTACTAAAAACAAGTTGTTTTCGAAGCTACGAGCACCATCTATTGGAATTTCCGAGGACTTATCGAACAATCCTCGTATTTGTTCATATTTTTAAACTGTCTTTCAAGTGGAAATTAGTATTCACCGTGCTTTTCTTAAAGCTCTTAAATTAGTAGGATTTAACTTAAAGTATTTTTTTTTTTAAACGTCCTTTTACTGGAACATATAAGAAAGCAAATTTTGAAATTGGTTCCACAGCTTCGAGATTTCTCATAAAAACTTTGTGAAGTTCAAAAGAATTGGAAAATGGTTATCAAAATTAAGGAAATTTTTTTCCTCTTATTTTTTCTATTGGAATTTTGATTGAATCTTTTTCTAATTAAAAAAAAAATGCAATGCTTATTTGTATGCTATGTGCATCATCAGTAAGAGTCATTATGATCATTCCATTGTAAAAAGAATAAGAAGTTTTATCTGATTTTAAATGTTAAGTCTTTTCAAATTTGTTAGTTATGCACCTCATCAGCATTACGTATCATGCATTTAAAATGTAAATAAATTTGTAATGAATTTAACTTCATAAAGTTTTTGTTATGTATTGACAATGATTACTTTTTGATACATAATATTTTTAAAGTTTTAATTTGTTTAAGATAATATAATTGTTTTTAATCTTAAAGAGAAGGGGAAAAAATATTTCTTTTATATGTTATGTTTTGATGAAGTATAACAAATATGAAAATTGTGAGTGCTAAAACTGTTGAGTAATGTTTTCAAATAATTAGATTTTATAAATTATGTTCAAGGCTTGTTAACCTGAATATGCTATTTTATGAATTTGCATTTTTTTTCTGTTGTATTTTAAGCATAAGGGTAAATTGGTATATTATTTTTATAGTAAAATGCTCTGTATATTTTACTAAGAATAAATAAAGGCCATAACAATTAATTTTATTAAATTTTAAAGAAGAATTAGTTGTATTCTAATTTTTCTTCTTTTGAGATCTGTATATAAATAAACTTCAGATTTTGAGCATTATTTTATTTATGTTTGAATTGTATATGCATGCATCTGATTATAAGTGCATTATTCTAGGATATATAAGGTCTTAACTATTTGCTTTTACCAGAGAATTATAAAACAGATAATAATTACTTGTTTGTATGTATTAACTGTTAATATTAATGATAATTTTCTTATTTAAGTAATGATTTGGAACCAATTATTGTTATCATTTGTGTTTAAGAAATTGCAATATTAAAAAATCTTCTTCAAAAATATTTCAGAAGTTTAAATTTAGATGTTTTTGTTCATTCCAGTAATTACTAACTTTAAAAATGCTAATTCATAACTTTTTCTATCAACGAAGTTTTGGGTAGTAATTTTAATCCAAGTAATTATTATAAAAGAAATTTTTAGAACTGTTTTTAGACAGCAATTTTAAAATATTTGTTACATGTATATTTGGCTTTATGTGCTATTTTCAAATGACATTTCAGAATTTTGAGTGCTAGATTTTTAGTTCTTTAAAAAATTTTACAATCTTGTATTTGTGGTGGTTTTTTTCTTAGAAAAAATTACAGATTCATTGGTGAACAAAATAATAAAAAAAAAAAAAAAAAAACTGCTGTTTGTGAAAATACTGAAAATTTTTATGTCTTTTGTTATAAAGATAATTTTTTCATAGGATACTGCTTTTTTAAAAAAATAATGCTATAGATGGATATTAAAAGTCTATAATGAAAGTAGAATATTATGTAAACATGAAATCTTTTTCTTTTCATACTCACTCTAGAATTCTAGTAAATAATTTTTTGATGTTTGAAAAGTTCCATTTCTCAAAATTTTTAGACAAACTTTTTAATATCAATGAGGGTTGCTGTATTTAATTTTTCTTAGTAAATTTTTGTAGTTAGGTCAATTAACAATTTTCAATGACAAAGTTACAAGCAAATTCAATGGTTCTAAATTGATAAGATTTTCTTTCTTTTTTTTTTTTTTTATTTTTATTTTGTAACTGTAAATAAGATAAAAAAAATTATATAAAACTTCCTACAAGTAAAGACATCATGGTGTGTACAAGCTAAAATGTACTTTACCTAGAACAATGTGCCATGTTTTGTAGCATTGTCTAAAGGCAATAACCAAGCACTGTCTTTTTCGTTTTTAACCTTGTGAAAGTTTAATGTATAAGTGTATATTTGCAAAGATATGAAAAATGGGACATGATTGTCCCAAGTGCCATTAAGTACAAAATGTGAGATTTTGAGCAATAAATACCGAACATCTACTGTTCAACCGGTGGAAATTATTTTACATAATGTTATAATTTTATATTTCTTATATTCTCTATGTTTTTTTAAATGTATTCATTTTTCCTAGTACTTTTCTTGTTCAGCTTTATTGTAGTTTCAATTTATTTTAGTGTTAAATATTTTCATTGCTTAACATAGACACTTTTATGAAAAGTGCATTTTATAAATATTATCAAAAAGCTGTAAGTCTGAGTAGTGTATAATTTGTTTTACTTTATTATGTAAAAAATTGTTTATTGAACTCTTTATTTATGTTTCAAACCTCTAATTTTGCTGTTGGAAAGTAGTATTTCCTAAAACATGATTTCATTCTCTCTGATAAAGTGCTTCTTAAAACTTTACTAAATGCTTTCTATGAGAAGATTGTGAAAGTATAAAATTTTCGTTCAGAGTTAGTAATAATTTATCTTTAAATTGTAATTTATTTTATTAACATTTAATTACTACATTTTAGCATTTAAAACTTTTCCAATCAAATTTATATATTCTTAGTAAAAAATATACGTAAATATTTCATTGAAAAGTGCCCTTAAAAATGCAGTTTTTATGTGGAAACGACTATATAATTGTGCAAAGAATTTTTTGTCTTTCCTAATTGACCTTTGTTTTAACAATCGATTTCTTTTAAACTTTCATATTTCTTCTAATAACATTAAGTAGAAATGGTAATTTCTACTTCTGGACTCGAATAAAATAATACTCATTTTGTTAGTTTCTATTAATAAAAAGGCTTTTAATATTTCTTAAAATATTGCTATAATGTCTTCTCTTAACAAATATATCTTGCATTTTGCATTGATTTTTCATTGCAAATAAGCTCTAATATAGCAACTTGCCTTTTAAAATTAAAATGAAATATATGTGCTTCATATTGTCATTGCAAATAAACTCTGATAAAATGACCTTGCCTTAAAATTAAAATGAAATATATGTGAAGAAATTTCCTTTTGTTAATTTAGAAAAATAGAAAGCATAAAATTCTTGCTTAGCTTAAATTTTATGTGTGTTTTCCTTTTCTAAATTTTAGTATAAATTAAAATATTCATAAATTCTTTTTAATGCATGAACAGTTTTCATTTACATAAAACAACATAATTAAACTTTGAATTCTCTGATAAAAGAAATCACCACAGCATTTTGATTAAGAGGATGAGTAACTTATTTTTGTGCTATTAATAATGTGGTGTACTTATAATTTTTACTGGGTTTTATTTTTATGTTTAATATCTATATTTTACATTCTCTTAATTGAATACCAAATGTGAAATGAGAGAATATAACTAGGTCTTTATGAATATTTCTTCCATATATTTTGATACGTACTTTGTAGTTCCTACAAGGGCAAATCTAGCCTTATACTATGCAAATTTATTAAAAATTTTCAGGGATTTCACGATTCAATTTCATGCTGAAAGGATACCATGTTCAAGTCGTAAACATTATTTCTATTATAGCAAATAATTGCCCATGAATGTATGCTTTGTTTAAACATATTTTATTATATTTATTTAAATGATTTAACTTCTCTTTTGTATCCTTACATAGAAAATAATTGTTGCATATTTTATTTATAAAAAAAGTTCATTATTTTAAACTCTTTTTAGAAACAAATGAATTAGTAGAATGTGTGTAGTATTTATGGAACTATTTTTAGAGTGATTAAAACATTGTACAAAGCTTAACACAATTTAATATAGAGGCATTTGTTGCTAATTCTTAAGTATGTGTGACAATTTTATTAAATCTCATTGTTCAACTTGCCTTCAAAGTTCCTGTATATTGATATCATAACATATTTCCAACATCTCCCTTTTTATTAAATATTGGCCTCTGTCATGTGGCCGGGTGGGAGAACTGCATGTATTATAGCACAAAGATTATTATGCATTTGACTTTTTGGGCGATAATGGATAGAAATCTTGTGATAAGAAAAAATTCGCCTTAATTACTTCATATTTATTTAAAATGCATTTATTTTTATTTGACTTCATTATTATGGAAGTGTTCAAGAATTTTATTTTCAAGTACTCAAGTGCCTAATGGCAAAGCTGTGTAGCTTTGGATATCTCTAGTCTTTGGAAAATATATTTTGTTGATTATCCATGTATAAAATTTTTTAAGTATGTATTTTCTTTTCATGTGTATTAAATGCGATTATATTATTGTTTATGTTTTCTTCACAATATCAGCATTTTGATTGAATATGATCAAATTTTCTAAAATAATTTTATTGTTAGTTAATTTCACATTTTCCTCAGACTAGTACTTTATTGTGATAAAGGTGAAAATTGTTGCATTTCAAATTATGTGACTAAATTTACCTTTCACAATGTTTTCTATGCAATTCATATATGTAACATGCAGTCTTCTTTCCCAGCATAAAGACTTATATCTTTTCCAGATTTCTGTGATAGTTGTTTATATTTTACTTCAAACTGAAAGACATTTTTAACATTAAATGTAATAAAATGATTTTTTATGACTGTTTAGTTTAATTTGTCTACAACTGTTATTTTTACCATTCTAAATTTGTTTGTGTTTCTGTTTATCTTTATCCATATTTAAATTTGATACTTGTTTTTAACCATGAAGTGTATGCTTTTTACCTGTAGTTTCTTAAAATATATGTCTGTAAAAGACGTTTAATTTTGGAATATATCACACACATTTGTGGATGTTTGTTCTTTCCTATTTTGTGTTATATATGTTTAATGCCTGCAAACATTTTTGATGAAGTTAGCTTTCTTAAGATTTAGAAATTAACTTTATCCATTATATTTCATTTTCCCATGTAAATTCTTTAATGTGTATATACTCTCTTGCCTACTTCTTAAGTAATTTAATTCATGTATTCATTTATAATTTTTCTCTCTTCATGGATAATCACTACAGAAGGCAGAATGAATGACCGAAAATTATTTTTTTGAGGGACCATTTTCAACTTTATCAAGAGTCTACTTTTCTTTTGCTTTAAATCTGTGATAATTGAAGTGTATTAAAGTGAAGTGTGTCTTGTTATTCCATAACAAAGCATCAAAAATATAAGCTGATATGACAAAATTTGCATTACTTAACTCTAATGCAAAGACAAATTAGTTCAAAATGCAAAAACGAATAACAAATATTATCAAAAATTTTAAACGAATGGTATAGTTAATGATAATAAAAGGCAATAACAAATAAATATAAAAGATCTTAACAATATTTTGATTAGTATAATAGTTATTCTGATCTTGTAGCTGGCTGTTTAGGAAAATTTAATTATTCCAGAGCTAGAGTGTAATTAGTATTCCTGTTGACCATTCACTGTATTCTTAATTCCACACATTGCATTTTGAGTGGATATATGTGGTATAAACGATAATTTTACACTAAAATTTCATTGTTTTCTTTTAAATTACTGACAATTTTGAAAGTTTTATTTTTGCTTCATATTTATCTTGAAGTCAAAAATGTTTACGGTATTTTTAAATATTATATATAATTTTTTAAAATGCAGAAATTTATGTAAAGCTAAAAATCTTGTTTAAATTACTGCATTTTTATAGCTTTTTAAATTTATCGAATCATTTTATTTGATACAATTTATCGGCACATGTAATTTCATTAATCTGATTGCAAAATTTTATCAATAATGATATGTTTTGGTATTAGAATGTACTACTATCAGTAATCTTCATCTAATACTTCTATCAGTAATTCTTTACTGAGAGTAGTTAACATTCTGAATACTTAAAGCCTTTAAAAATAATTATTTTTATTGTAATTTGTTGAACCATTACAAATAACTATGGAGTTGTTCAGGACTTAAAAGCAATTCTTTTTTGTATGTCTGAAGACTTAAGATTTTATACAAATTTATGGAAATTATCTGAATGTAATGCTTATCAAGAATTGCTACGAAGCTTTTTTATTTATTTATAAAATTTAACATGAATTGAAAGTGTACTACATGTCAGAAATATTGGTGTTGTAACTAGAACTCTATGCAATATATTTGTATTTTATAGTCACATGTATTTAATAATTAGGTCATATAGTTTTATGACAAAATGTTTAACTCTTAATAAATGTCTTAATTGTTAATTATGAGTTAAGTCAGTGTTCATTGCTCAAGGTGCACAAAATTAATTTGCAGATGTGATTTTAAAATGAAACTGCAAAGACATTCTGTATTTCTTAAGATGTGATCAAAGAAACAGTATGTATTGAACATATAATTTTATTCCTGCTGTATTTCGGATATATGCATCTTTTTTAAATGCAAGTAGTTGGATGTTGATTTATAAAAATTATTTGCATCACATATTTGATTCAGACTCTTAATGTTGAAATATTTATCAAATAATATGTATGCTCGTTGTTCTTTATATCTAATTATAAACTAAAAACCTTAGGTTAGCTTCTGTTTGTGCTGTTGTCTAGTAATTAAAATATGTGTCGCTTAAAAGGATAGTATTGGATTATAATCTTTAGAAACACTATGTATTTCAATATGTGTAAATATATATTATTTTTTGCTGTGCAAACACATCTATGCAATTATTGTATGTGATTACTAGTTATTAGTGCTTAATTGCAAATGAATACTGATCAAGCTCATTCCATCACATTAAGAATGTGACATTTCATATGAAAAAATGTGTGAATAATTCATAGAGCTTTCACATTATCTTTGCAATGAAGTAAAACACAATGTGGTACATTTTGCTGTTCTTCTCCATTGAAATTTATTTTGTAATTTGTGTTATTTCTAGTCACTCGCACAAAAATGATAGAACAAAGTTTGTGCTTATTGCGAAGTGTATTTTTACATGTATACTGGTGTACTTGAAAATATTGGGGACTTAATTTTCATAAGTAAGCTGTACTTTGTACTAATTGTCTAGTTAGGTTTAGGCTATTTAACCTTTCAGCACTGTAATCACTCTACTGTTTTATCTTACAAAACTTTGTAAACCTACTGGTGTGTTTATACTTAAATTATCTCCCCAACTTTTACTTGTACACATCATAATGCATCCACAGTGTTCTTGCTGAATACTAACACTAGTCTGTCCATTTCATAGTGATGGTTAGATAGTACAAAACAATTAGCAGGTGCCCTTTAACTCAAATGTTTGTTGTATTCGATATTGTATACGTGAGCTTATGATTCCTATTGTGTATTACTCCATATTAATGGAGCTGTTGTGTATTAATTAGTGATAATAGGGTGTTGTACATCTTTATATGCATACACTTAAAATACTTCCCAAATGAAGGGTTGGTGGATTCACAAGTGCTCATCCAAACATGAATTGCATTAAAATGCATGATCTATGTGCATTTCAAATAATTTTTGCTATATATATATGATTTTGCTGATTTATTTCTTTTCATTATTTAATTTAAATTTCTAAAATTTATTTGAATATTCATTTTATATATCCATTTGATTTAGTTGGACATTATAAATTTTAATTGCATTATGTGAAACTTCAACATTTCACTCTTATTTGATGCTCTAGCATAGATATGAAATGTACGATCTGCTTTTGATATGTAATGTGAGTGTGTATGTGTGTCACTTGTTTCACATTTAAGCTTCCTTGTACATATTTTACCTACATAATGTTTTTTAGTTTCACTGCATTTCTACAGCATTTGCTGAAAGCATGAATGTTTCTGTGCTTTTAGGAAACTGTTTTACGAACTTTGGTAATAGCATGACAATGTAGTTAAATGCTTTAGATAATTGTATTTTAGAAATGTATTAGAATCTCTCTCTTTACTGAATTGCCATAAACGAGAGGAATCCCTAAATGAAAATTTAGATTTTATAGTTATTTGTGGAAGGTGTTAAAAGCCAGTGGGAACAAAATAGCCAAGCATGGCAAACAGTTCACCTTTTTTCATTCCTTATTTTACAACAAAACACTTATCTCAATTTTAAAGGGAAAAAAAGCACTGTTATCGATTTTTTTAGAATATCTTTTTATATTTAATTAACGATTATGAATAGATTTTAAAATTTTATTAGACTCTACCTTTTATACTTATGATGAAGCAATTTATGAAGATGGCTTTAAATAAATATGGAAAGCCATCAAGAGCCCCTGGCTTACATTTTTTTCCCATTGCAGCTGTTCTCAGGTGACTGTATTAAACCTTTTTGCTATGGTAAATATTTTATTAAATCTTTAACTTAACTTGTGAATGATAGTAAAGTACTTGCCATTTTTATGGTGTCTTTAGTATAAATGGTAGGTGTGAATGCCATCCATGTTATACATGTGTATGTAGCACAGTTCCATTTTCCTCACGCCTGCCAAGTTCCCTTAATGATATAAATTAGTCTGGGTAAAATCTATTTTCATACCTCTAAATGGACTAGTTTAGAAAGTAAGGGTGCAGCTTTGGATGTTCACTTCCCAAAGATAACAAAAGAGTGAATTCTTAATGCACAAAGTGAACCTATTTTTTAATGCAGTACTTATTGAAGTTCTGGTAGATGCTTAGATTATTTATTCCATCAACATTTCAATATACATCTATAAGGATGTGTGGAAATTTTTAGAATGCTTTGTATTCCGTGTTGTAGTAACATTTCATATTAAGATTTGCTTGTAACAAACGTGCCACTTCCTTCTTAAAACTATTTTGGTTTTTTGATAAAATAATTCTTTTATGACATTATTATTCTAGTTAAGTTATTCTGTCTGTTACTAAACTCATATTTTACAATATTGTGGCTGTAATTTTTTTGTACATCGATAAACATATCTAAATGTGTAGCAATTAATAGATAATTTTTTTTATCATGTAAACTTCAATTTCTTCTTAATGATTCAACATATTCTTGTCTCTCTATTTAAAAAATAATCATTTAAGACTGTTTTTCTCTAGAGGTATTATAATAGTTTTCTCTTTTCTTAGAATTTGGCTTAGATAAATTTTTATCGTATTTTTCTTCACTTTTATTCTTCAAAAACATCTGTAAATACCTATTATTTCTAATGAACTTCTGTGTGTTTTGATTAGCTGCTGTTATAGAACTTGTGCAGTAAGTAGTTTGAAGAAAATAGTTCACATTCCTGTAATGTTATCTCGTTTGCCTAGCTAAAAATAAACTAAACTCATTGTTTGACAGTACTTTATAGTAAAAGTTGTCAAATGCACATTTTCTTCTGTAAAAATTTTAATGATAATGTTAGTCTTTTCTATTGGTCTTTGTGAAGTAGTATTTCAGATTCGCGATAATTTTATGTGTAGGGTAATGATGCACCAGTTTATGATTTTAATTTTTGAAAACAAACTTATTTTATTAATACAATATAAATTTATTTCATCATTTTAATATTCAGTAAATATTAAATTTTGTATTGGTTTAATGAATGATTTATTATTTTTAATGAGAATTTCCATTTACTTTCTATAGTTACATGTATATTTATTACTCAATTAAAGCTTATTTAAATTTATCTAGTTATTTATATGTTTGAGTATTTGCAAATATGGAACTGATATATTTAATGATTATTCTTAATTTCAGTTATTTTATGAAAGTAAAATTTATCAACTCTCTCTCTCTCTCTAATGCATTGATTAAATGATTAATTAATATTTTATACTTTACATTTAATACATATATTTTCATTTGACATTTTATTCATTCAATATACATGTTCTACAAAACAAGTAGCTGCTTTAATGTATTGTTTATTGTTAGAATATTATTTATTATTGACTCAATTATAATTTAAATTTTACTATAAATTTCAGTTAATTGTACATCTATCTACAACACCTTTCAGAAAGGTATTATAAGTTTTTATTTCCGAAATTCATTCCAAAGATTCTTCTATACATTTCATTCATTCAAACATTTAGTGTATGTTAAATTATGTTTAAACTTTATTCTATACTTTTCTTTACTCATTTACTTTATTCTATTTGATTTACCCTTATAATGTAATTTTTATTTAATATTGATGTTTGGCATAGAAAGTATCATGTAAGCTTTGATTGTTTATTCATGTTTACTTAATTTTTGAGGTTAAAGTTTATTGGAAACTTTTTTCTGTGTTAAGTGGTCACATTAAGCAATGAAATACTTTTTTAAAAAGCTTGACATGATGTAGAAAAAATAGAGAGAAAATGTACTTTAGATAGATTTGATTTTTAATTGAAAAGACGATTTTATATGAAATACTATGAATATCTTTTCATTTAAGTGTTACCTTATATATTTTTTTTAAATTTTGTTTCTTCATACTATTTATTTTCATTAATGAATATTATTCTTGTTTGTATATAGTTAATAATATTCAGTATGTGATTCTCCTAGGACTGTTGATTAAATTGGCATGGATTTGATTAACATGTAAAATGAGTATGCATGTTAAGATTTCTTTTTCGTCTACATCATAAAAAGTATTAAAATTGTAATATTAGGTAATTCCATAAATTTTAACTTTTTTTTTTTTTTTTTTTTTTTTGTTGTTGCTAAGCATTTAAATAATTCCTTTCTTATTACCTGGAAAAGTTATTAGAATATAATTATGTCTCTAGAATAAAGGGGACAAAATGTAAAACCATTAAGTCCTCAGTTAATTTTGAATAGAAACGTATATATTCTTTTTTCATGATATTAATGATTTAATAGAATGGTAGTTTAATTTAAAACAAATTGTATGGTTTTTACAATTTTATTATTCCTTTTTAAATTAAGATGTATTTTATTTCAAAATTTTAATTTATATGAAATAAAAATTTAAATTGTCCTTTTAAAATTATAATTTAAAAACTTCTGTTATAAATGGAACTTATTTCTATAATATGGATGAACAGTTTGTTGAAGAGTCAAAAAGAGAATCTAAGAAATGCCTTAAGCGTGTTTTGATGTGAAAGTTGATTGGTATTTTTGTAAAATAAACTTAAGTAAATTCTAATGTATTTCCTCATAAATAAAAGTCTTTAGTTTTTTTTTAATTTGATTACTCTGTTTAAGGCGGGCGGCGAATAATATTGTTACTATAATAAAAGTTAGAAATATATTGCAAGGAACACATAAACTTTTACGTTTAGTAAAGTAGCAATTATGTGTTCATTAGAAATAGTAATTAATTATAAGAGCTTTTCTTGAATTGCACTGTTTCATTTGCTTCTACAGTTTTATCAACTTTTTAAGGTAATCTTTTAACGATAATGTGTGTAATGAGAATTCTGTATATTATCTTAATACTTAGAAGAATGTAGTAATTTATACAATTAATTTAAAGTATGAAAAACTCCATGCTGTTTGGAAATAAGATGAAATTTCCTGCTCTTGCGAACTTTTGTTGCCAATTTCACTTAAGTTGTATTTGTAAATTGTATGAATATTACATTATTTGTTGTGTCATATATATACTAAATTGGTAAAAGTCTCTTTTATGGTTTAGCATTGTTTTTAAACTAATGTGCATATATGATAAATTATTGAAATTTATTCTAGTGCTTTCCCTCGTAGTATAATTCCTACACTATTGACAATCCTTATAAATAAATAGCAACTATAAAGTTGCTCTAGAGAAATAAAAAAGTAGAGAGGGAAAAAAACACAGTTGAAAATATTCACAAATTTGGGGAAATATTTTTCTGCTTTTCAGTGCATCAAAAACATACCTTTTTACATCTTTTATGATATCTTGAAAGTTAAAATTGAACTTAAAGTACTAGGAAATACATAGTATAAATAACTGTAACGCCTTTAATATATTATATAATGATGGGATTTTTGTTTGTTTCGTTAGTTAACTATTTAAAATATTGTTGCAAAAGAATTTATTAATTTTTTATGCATTTACTGCATGCACAATCAAATTTCGTACTCCTTTGTTTAAATGTATTGATAAAATCATCGAAAGAATTTTATATTTTTCTTTCGACATTGATCTTTCCTCGGATTTTTAAAATTTTTCTAAAGTTATTAAGCTATTAAGAAAATGAATGAGTTTCCATGAAAAATTACTTTTATCGCCATACAATCATGAAAATTGTCTCTTTAAATTTTTAGAACATATACTCCTTAATTTTTTTATATTAAGAACATTTATAGTTTTTGTATTCTATATTTTGTTTAGCATAAAATAATTTCAAGTTAGAACAAACAATTGAAAGTGGAAAATATTACTTTGTATCTAAAGTTACTCAAAAATATATTTCAGATAGTTTCAGTGTCTTAAGCTGTTTATTTCCAAAGCGTTTACGTTAAGCTTAATTTTTTTGAAGTGAATATTAAATATGCAATGTATAATATTAAATGTAACTAACTGCTATTTTTTTATGCAAAAATCTGCTCTTTGTTTTAAAGACATTTGAAAGTGTACTTTTTCATTTATTGGTTTTAGGAAGACCTTGTATATAGCTTCAAACTGTTCTTGAATGTTCGTTTACTTTGAATTGCATGTTCCCCCCCCCCTCAAAAACTTAGTTTATGCATTATCAGTTCATATTGTATTATTGAATTTTTTAAATTTATGATCTTCTTTAAGTGATTGATGTCTAACCAAAAAAAAAAAAAAAAAGTAACTACTTGTTTGCTAGACTATAAAGTTTAATTATTCACGAAAATTGTGTTAAAGTCGGTTTTTAAAACGTGAAATATTCGCCTAAATTTTATTCACGGAATGCAAATATTCATCAAATTGAAAATAGTGGATAGTAATAATGTCTTTAAATAAGATATCTGAGGTAATACGGCAAGTGCAGGTAATACAGTCAGTGTTATTTTCAAAGGTAACCAACGTTTGACTCTACTATTTTAAAAAGGACATTAAGAAGTTATAGCAATGAGCGAGATATGTCGAATAACCTTTCCTGTGGACGAGGCTATCATTGTTTGTATAACTGAGCAGTATAATCACTATTTTGATAAGGTAAGTTTACCTTTTTTTGAGGTGATTAAGGAATCGAAGAAATTTAATATAAAGTGGCCACTAAAATGGCTGTATTACTTTCACTAGTGGCTGTATATACCTGCATGCGAATATTTTTGTCTCGTATGTTTATTATATTTAATACATGATTATCCTGTTCTTTCTCATATATTTTTTTATCGTCTGGCTAACATGTCATCAGACATACAGAATCGATAGAATGTAAACTTGGCTTCTTCTTTTTAATTATTATTTACATTTGACTAATTTCAAATAGAATTAAAGTTCTGTTCTTAAAAATAATAAAATTGTGTCTCCTTTTGTATAAGTAAAACTTGGGTAGAAGTGGATTTATCGAGATAAATAAGAAAGTGGCATGATGTTTATATTTTGTCCATATATATTATTACCTTCACTGGCCACATTACTTGCAGAAAGAGATGTTTTGCAAAGTAATAGATTTGAAAGTTAAAACCAAAATTCTTTTAAAAACTTAAAGAGGAAAGATAGCACTAATAGATACATGTTGTTATTTTTTAAATTTTTTTCAGTTTCTTTACCGCAATTACAATTTCAGTTTGAAATAAAAGGGACCGTATTACTCTCAGGTACCTTAATTTTAAAATATTTTGATATTTTAATCAGTGTATAATTTCTATTTGATGACATAAAAATTAAAAAATCTAAAACTGCTATTTTAATGCTAAGATATTTTAGAATGTCCTTTAAAATACCTATAAAAAGGCAACGATTTAACAGGCAGTTATATTTTGCCTGTGTTAGAGAACAATTCAATCCCCCCCACCCACACAAAGCTAGATTAGCTATATCTTTCTGTAATATCCAGAATACTATTGCTACAAATGTTATTTTGAAATATACTCATGGAAATCTTCAAAATTTACTATTTGTACGACTAGAATGAAAATATTTCTCGAGTCGATGTAATTGCTGCCAGCGCTTCTTTTAAGTGAAAAAGATACTATTACGCTTGGAGAAAGGAAGGGAGGGAAAAAAAAAGAAAGTAATTGTTTATTGAAAGAAATGAGGTATTAAATAAAAGAATTATATTATTGACCGTAAAAAAATTATTACATTATTATTAATGTGTCATCTGTGTGTTTAATTTTATCAGATACGTGCGATGCATTTGTGTCATTTGCTGTTATCAGCATGAAAGGTTTGAAATTGTATTTCATCATCTTTCCTCAAATATGTGAGGAGTATTTTGATTATATTTTGTCCATATATTTTTTTGAAAGAGTATTTTTCTGATTGTTAATTAATATTTTCAAAACGCTGACTGTTAACCAAAGTTCATACGCAACGAATAGCGGATTCCTCATTACGTGTACATGCAGTTTAATATATTGATTTGAAGAAGTTTCTTACTGGTTACAAGACATATCGAATGAGTCAACGAATAAATTCCATATAAAAAATTAGTTTTTAAGAGAATTGTCTTGTACCTTAAAATATATTTTTTTACTTGCAGAATGTTCGAGTACATCCGCTAAACCTTATTTCAGAATTTAACCGATCTTGGAAAGAAATCCACATATAAATGGAACTACCGAGCTTACCATAAAAGTAGCCGAATATTCCTTTGCTGAATTTCAAGTGCATTTGATGTATATTTGAATTTATATATTATTTTGAATTGAATTAAATTACGGTGATTTATTACATTGCAAAAGAAAAAATACAAACTTGAGTTTCAATTGATTTTTTTAACTACAGTTATTATTTGTATATATTTTTAATTGTGTATTTTTTGCATGTATTTTTCTGGACACTGCTCAGTATTGTAATTGAAAGGTCCGTGTTCGTTAAAAATATTGTCTCTTTGTACACCCATTTAAAAAAATCGAAATCAAAATTTTGAATTTTCTTTTCATTTAATAATTTAAAGTAAACTATCTTCTGTATTAAATTAATAATTATTGTTACTGTATTTTTACAAAAAAAATGCACTTAAATAAATTCAGAATTAAAAAAAAAACAATCAAGAGTATTACAACTTATATAAAATGATTTTTAAATGAAGATTTATAGAGAAAAATTTAGTGAAATTTTATATACATTGGATTAAATTGTGGCAATAATTTTTTTTTATTTGTTAAACATTTTTTTTTTTTTTTTTTTTTTGGGGGGGGGGGG
>BMAW01055611.1:1007139-1046296 GCA_019974015.1 Nephila pilipes
AGCTACACAGGCATTGCTTTCACTGGCCACACAAAAGAAAGAGATGTTTCTAAAAGAACAGACTTGAAAGTTAAAACCAAAATCTTTAAAACTTAAAGAGAAAAGATAGCACCATTGATTGCATGTTATTTTAACCTTTTCTGCCTTTACCAAGTAAATATAATTCTTAGTTTGAAATAAAAGAGAATGTACATCCCCAGGTATCTAATATTTGATATTTTAATTGTGTATAATTTCATTTGATGACATAAAATTAAAAATCTAAAACTGCTATTTTGGGACGCTAAGATATTTTAGAATGTCCTTTAGCCTATATAAAAGGCATGATCATACAGGCAGTATATTCTGTCTTCAAAAGAACAATCAACTCTACCACACAAAGCCAGATTGAGTTGCATTCTTCTGTAAGGATCCAGGAATACATATACAAACATATTTGAAATATATCAGAAATCTTCAAATTTATTATCATAATGACAGATCGAAAATATTTCTGATAATGGCTGCCAGCATACTTTTAAGGAAAGATAACACATGCTTGGAGAAAGGAAGGAGGGAAAAAGAAAGTAAATGTTTATTTAGTAAATGAGGGATAATTAAAAGGTTCTAGGATATTGACCAAAAATTATTATATTATTATTAATGTCATCTGTGTTTAATCTTGACAGATACGGATGGATTGGTATATTTGGTTGTTGATTAAAGAAAGGTTTGAATCAGACACCATCTTCCCAAATATGAGATATTTCGATTTATATTTCCTTTGTCCATATATTTTGAAAGAGTTTGACACTAATATTTCAAAACGCTGACTGTTAACTAAAGTTCTACACAACGAATGATGGATCTCTAATATGTATGCAGTTTATCATTGATCTGAAGTAAAGTTTCACTGGTTACAAGACATATCGAACGAGTCAATGACAATAAATTCCCATATAAAAATCTATTTTGGGAGAATTGTCTGTACCTTTGTTTTTACTTGCAGAACACCATACATCCACAAACTCATTGCCTAGAATCAGAATCGATCTTGGAGCAACTATTGGTAGGAAGTAAAATGAACCACTAGATTTACTACATAAAAGAATGAATATTCCTTTCTAGTTATTGAATAACCCCAAGTGCATTTGATGTGCATATTTGAATCTATATATTATTTTGAATTGAATAATTATGATTGTTATGACAAAAGAAAAACACAAACTCTGAGTTCAATTATTCTTTTAATCTAAGAAGTTATTATTTGTATATGGCCTTTAGGCATTTTGCAATGCATTTTCTGACACCGCTCCCAGCACAGAATTGAGCGTCCGTTCTGTTAAAAATATTGTCTCCTTTGTGTTCATTTTAAAAATCAAAATTTGAATTTTCAGCCTAATAACTAAAGTAACCATCTCTGCATTAAAATGACACTATTACATTTTACAAAAATGCACTTAAGAATCAGAATTAAAAACAATCAGAGTATTAACTTATATAAAAGATTTTTAAATGAAGATTGAGAAAAATAGTGAAATTACAGAAGACTAAATTGTAGCATAATTTTTATTTGTTACATTTTTGGGAATGATTTGTGATTTTGGAAACTTCCTGACATTTTTGTTCTAAATTGGAAACCATGAGCTTAGGAATATTTTTGTGCTGGGCATGGAAGTTCAGAACAAGCGATGAATTTGATTGTGTTATTTCAAAATATTGAGATAGTATAATTTGTATTCTAAGTTATTGGAAATGTTCTATGATAGCATATAATATGCTTACTATTTATATTATGGCTAGGAAAAAAATGCAGTAAAATTATATGGAAAATATTTTGTTTCTTTTAAAGCGAGTATTTTTTCTTGGCTATCTTTATTCGCACGATTGTATAGTTTTTTTTTTTTTTTTTTTTTTTTTTTTTTTTGGTGTCGAAATTTCCGAAATCAAAGTGTATAACTGTAAAAAAAAAGTACCAAAAACAAAGTAGCCTTCTAGTAGAATTTATGCATTTTGGTTAATATTGGGTTTGTGGTGCTCACAGAGTTGTTCTTACTTTTTGAATGCACGATTTTTTGAAATTTAGTGGTTATATTTTTTAAAGACTTGATTACTTATGCAAAAATTAGCCTCGTATTTTACTTCTCAATTATCTGTTTCAATAATATTCAAATGCAACTGCTTTTTGAACCGTATAATCACTGATAATTTTTCTTACTGCAGTACAATGCCATTAATGTCCATTTGAATGTCATAGTTTTAGAGATGAAAACCTTTTTTTTAGAAAATTTCTTTTTAATTTATCAGGATCGAATATGATCTTTAATTCAGTTTTAATTTTATTTATGCTTTTTGATTTATGTTTATTCTTTATTGACTTAATTTATAACTAATGATTCATGGGTGCTGTTATTTTTTTTCTTCTCAAATTGAGAGAATGTGCTCTGCTACAATTTTTCTAATTGTTTGTTAATATTTCATGTGCTAATAAATTATTTGAGAAGTTTTCTCTTCGGAAAAAAGTTATGATACATTTTTAATGTATAATATATTTTTAAGGGGCTAAAACATATCTCAGTTAATTATCTTTATTATTTGCATCTCTTGTAGAGTAGTTATAGGATAATGAAAACGTTTATGATCTTTTGAAGTAGATTATCATATTTGTTTATTATTATAATGTTATAAGGAGAGAGTTTAACTAATTATTTATTTATTTATATCTTTTGTGCAATAGTTCCTCATCTAAAGATGTTTTAGTAAAAGATATATATATATATTTTTCATAATTTGTTTCAAGGTGAACGAATATGAGCAAAATAATCGTAAAATGTCGTATTGATTTCGACAATTTTAGAAAACTTACAGCATTGATTCAAATTTTATAAATATTGCATGATTTTTGTTGTTGTTGTTGCTAAGTTTTAAGATAATATTCAGCTTAAGAAGCAAATATGCAAATGAATCTAATTTTAGGAAATTTTTAAAGAAAACTCTTTCGTTCTTGCATATTATTTGAAGGTCATTCAAAAAGTGTTTTAATTGTTTTGTAATAATTTTTCTTTACAGTTATTAGTATCACATCAGTTTTCTTTAGTCGTCGCTTTTAGTGATTCTAGAACAAATGTGAATCTTTGTTATCTTTTAGATTTAAAAATTAACAAGAAACGAAAATTAAGAGGATAGAACCGAAATTTATTTTTTAATCGATCGAAATTAGCTGTATCTGTAAAATTAAAAACGGAAGATTTTTTTCATTTATTTTATTTTTTTTCTTATATTTGTATGTATTATAAAGACTGATTTATTCGAATATGCATTAATGTCTGTGACCCTGTTGGCTTAAAAAAAATCGTGCGTAGTTTGATGTTTAGCTTATTCAGAAAAATAATCCAGAGCTAGTGGATTTGAATTAGAGAATTGATATATCTCTCAGATCGTCGTTTGTACATTAAAAACTTCTAAAAGTGCATTATCTGTCTATTAACTTTGCTTTTTTTATAGTAGCTATTCTTCTCACCGGTTTTATTAACTTCCTTCGAAACTTTCCAGTAGGCATATTTGTTGTTTATTATTTTTAAAAAATACTAGGGGGTGGTATTTTAAATAATATGCTGTTAATAATTCCAAACTCTTGACTATTCAGCCCTGTGACCCAAACATTTTGTTACATGCATTTTTACTACAAATATTCATTATATATTGTTTGGTTTTAAGGTGATTTATCACTTATGTTCTCAATAAATTGGCACCTAGATGATCCGGCGGACACACATTATCATAATTGTGTTTGTCTAAATTTATCCTTTACAAGACTTTTTGAATGATCTTTATAATTCCTTTATAGTTCCCTGGTGTTATAAGATTATTTAAATTCTGGAATAGAGTATATGGTTAATCGAGTTTATTATTAGCAAATTCAAACTGACAAAAAGATGAAGTATATAAGGATTATAAGTAATATTCGCTGAAAATTACTACATTAACAGTGGAAAAATGGAATTTTCGGAATTTTTTTTGTTTAGTTTTGTTATATTATCTATTGAAATTAGATAAAAAATTGCTTTTATGTAATCTAATAAATTTGTAGTAAAGGTTAAGTCATTATTAAAATAGCTTTTAATGTTAGAAATGTTTTTCTTTATTAAAATCTGACCAATGTCTGCAAAGTATTTAAAAATGTTTCTGAAATATATTTGGACCATATATTTCTTCTAAAGTCGTTTTAAATATATCAGTAAGTGAAATTGTTCACAATAAAGACGTTTCATGACAGCAATTAACTTCCACATTTGAGAGGATTAATCAGATAACTTCTTGCACAATTAATGTATGTTTGATATTAAAACTTATCTACTTGATATGTTTGATACCATTATTCACTACGAGTATGAGATCCTCTTGAAAAGTTGTCGAGTATGCTTCATATGTCCACTTCATCTCACTGTATGTTTCTAATTTTATATCCCGAACAATTAGCTTAGTGTTTTTATGAAGTATTTTTGTAAAAGTTATTTGACCTTCACTACATTTTCTCTTAAACTGCATTAGTTGTGAATAATTATGTAACGAAGAAGAAAATCTATGCACATTTGGATGTTATAATTGAATTAAAATTTCTGAAGTTACAAAGAACTTCCTTTTGTGTTCTCTATGGGTACTGATGCAAACACTAAATTAACTACTTTAAGTTTTTAATTATTCAGTATTTTTCTAAGCTGTTTATTTATTTATTTTATTTTAAAAAACTTTTATAATATTCCAACTAAGCAGTGTTACCACTTACTTTTCATTCTGAAGGGAATGTAAAGTTATATTTTTTTATGTGTTCATTTAAAGAAGAGTTCTATTGACTGGTGCAAAATTCTTTTGTGGCTTGTAGCTGCAGATGAATTTTTTAGCTTATTAGTGTCAATACGTAGGTCAAACTAAAAGCCGGTGTGTAATTTTTTTAAATTTGCTTAATTGATATCATTGATATAATTTAAAATGTTTTAGAATAATTTTTAGTGTTAATTCTTCGATTGTGCTGTTTCAGTGTGCTATATAGTTTTAATCAAATGTAACTATTCAAAATAATAGCGAAGGCTACGATTTATTGTTTTACATTATACTTCATTTATTTTGATGTCTAATTTTTTAAATGTTATGTTAAATATTTTGTATGAAGTCGGTCAGTTTTACATATTCCTATTTTGTCAAACTTTCTATACACCAAAAATAGTTTTTCAGATTGATGTTTTGGGTACGTGAATATGATCTGAAAGCAAATTTAATATGAAAGTATTTTTGGGTCATTATTAATTTTTATCGACGCTTTTTTAATATGTGTAATTTTTTTCTATTTAAATTGTTATTGTGTGTGTGTTTTTTTTTTTTAAGTTACTGAAACTAGAATTTGTAAAAGTTTAAAATATGCAAAACATCTTTCAAAAAGAGTATTAATTACTTACATTGGTAATTTGATTGATAAATATATTTAAGAAAATGTAAACATTGATAATTTTATTTTAAAAAAAATGCTGATCTCGTTTTTTTTTTTTTTAATTTTTTTTTTTATATTTTCATTTTTTTTTTTTTTTTTTTTTCAAATGAAACGCACAGAATGTGCAAAACCTTTTCTCAAGTGTGCCTAAATTATTTCTTGAAGATGCAAAATTCAGATATGATTTATGGATATATGAAAATATATGAATTGATATATTTCTTCTGTTATATTTTGATGTTTAACTTTAATGCTCTTTTTTCTGTTTTATCTTATGTAACTCATGCCTTTTAGAATTTTGTTTTGTGTTGTGAATGTTTAGTGTGTTGCAGAAAGTGTTAGGTACTAGCTGATCAGCTAGTATGAAGCATATAAACATATCATAGAGACAAAATGTATTTCAGACAACCCAACATTAGATCGAGTTAAATAATGATGTATCTATATTTATAGCATGTATGCATGTAAATATGCCGTGCTAAAAAGTAATTAATTATTTAACTATAACATACAAATACTATTTTCTATATGTGTAGTTATGGATTTGTCAAAATAAGTATGCTGTTAGAATAATGTTTTAGCTTAAGTGTTTCTTGGAGTATTTCGGGTTTTATTCATATATATATACACACACTCCGAATGTGGAAATGAATTTTTCTTTAAAATCTGATATGAAACATTTTAAAGTAATTGGAGGAAATTTATATTTGTTAACAATAAAAATGTTCAGATGCATGTTTTTCCCTCCCCGGATTGAATTTTTATCAACATATTCAATATTTGCTAAATTGTGATTTTTCTCGAGATCTGTGTTTCTTTTGTTAGAAAAAAAGATGTGTCTTTTTTTTTTAGTTATTAATGTAGAAGTAATTTTTAAGTCATTTTTTTAATTTTTTTCCTCGCTGGAACAACTTGAGAACGAAGTTTGATTAAAAAATGTATTAATTATTTTAAAAAAACTTTCGTTCGTTTTGTCGTTGCACTCGTAATATTTTACTTATAAATTTAAATTATTACTTTAATTTTCACATTAAAATTAAATATTTTGTTCAGTATAATCTAATTCAAGTAATGATTTTCACTATATAATACCCCCTGTAAAAAATTTTGATTCTAATAAAAATGAGCTCATAATTATATGTTTATGTGTAAAATAGTACTTGATTTATAGTATGCTCGTATTATTACATCAATCTCTTCATTGATTCAATTTAACATTGAGAAAAAAAATAGTAATATCAAAGGGTTCATGTATTTAAACTGAAGTTAACAATCCTTTTTCGATTATCACTTCGAATGTATTTTTGAATTAATATTTGGTAATTAATGCTGATTGAAAAACAATCGTGTTTAGTTCTATATTTTTATTTACTAGAGTTTAATTATATAGAATCTTATAAGTCGAGAAAAATTACGAAAGTAAAAAAGGATAAATATGTTTCTATATTTTTCTCCCCTTTTTTGTGGTTTAAGGACCGGTATTAATCGAACTTCTGCCGATAGCGGAGAGAAAAGAGCTTGTAACTTAATATTTTAATGCAAAAAAAAAAAAAAAAATCAGTAAGTGTTGCGTTTTTTGAATAACAATCGTGAAAGATAGTGGCAAAAAACTCACAATAATTGTAAAATTCAAGTATTTAGCATTTATTTGAGCTGTTTATCTTAGAAATCATAAAAAGCAATTTTTAAGTTTAGAATTATCACTTGCTAAAAAGTAATTAATACGCTATTTCATTCTTATTTCTCTTATTTAAAACCGTTCAAGTATTGATATAATTTTACCAAGTTATAAAAATTTAAAAAGTAAAGATCATTTGGAAAAATATTTAAGTAACCATGAGAATAAACTTTGCATTGGGGGGGGGGGTGCATTTTTTAAGGTTGCACCCCTTCCCCCCTCCTCTTCATCTACAAACACTGAACTTAGGGTACGCTTTCAGTGACAGCAAACAATTTTTTTTCAGGAATCGACTGAGTTAAAATCCTTTTTTCTCTTCGTGTTGAAAAAAAAATTTTTTTTTTTAAGCATAAGGAGAAAAAAAAGTTTCATGTTTAAAATTTAGAATATCTATGATTGTGCATAGTTAAACAATTAAACTGAAATATTTCAATTTCGAATAACATTGAAAAATTTGGGGGGTACATATGTCCCTTTGGGTTCCCTCCCCTTGAGTACGCCCCTGACCCTTTCAACCATTATTTAGGATTAATATATTGGTAAATGCCATTTTCTACGAAGATAAAAATGGCTTTCAAGAATGATTTTAAAATTTTTTGTATAAAATATATAACCAAGAGTTATGATAAAATGTAATATATTAGTAATACTAAAATACAAAATAAATAATTTGAAAAAATATACTATAAAATTACAAATTAAAAACGCCAATTATATTTTTCTTAGCATTTCTTGTTTATTTCCTAAATCATATTCGTTATTTCTTCCTAAAAAGCTGTATTGTCAGGTTATATCTGAAATGACAAAAAATTACCTTGTATGTTGAAGAGTCTCATTTTTGAAAGTTTATCATATAAAATTATTTCATATTTTCTCTCTCGTTTACATTTTGATTTCTTTGCTGGTTTCTTTTGTATATTATACTTAATAAGTGATTGCCTTTTGATAGTTTTGGAACCAAAATTGAAAGTTAAGAAACGTTGTCAGTGTTGCCTATAGTAATAACGATAATTTTTCTCAGTTGTCAATTTTGCTGATTGTAATAACGATATACTGTATAATCTGGCGTTCTTATCAGTTAATATATAATATAATTAAATTTCGTAAACTGGTAAGATGACGTAAATTACTTGTTCATTCATGTCCTTTGTCTAGCATTTGACTTCAAATAATTTTCCTTTTAATATTTAAAATTTTGTTTACAATATTTTATAATTTGTTCTTGACTTATGATAAATAAAGAGAAAAATGTATAATTATGTAAAGTCACTGAGTTTGTTACATTTGGTTGAGTTTTGAAAAGAATTTACTCATCGAGATAAGGTTTATAAATTTTCCCCATAAAAGTTTATTTAGCGTATAAAAATGTTTTATAAATGAAATCCGAAATGCTCTGAGAAATGCATTTAATCTTTTTACAGCAATTAAATGTATAGCAATCTGTTTTGAAGCAAATATATGCCCAGAGTCAAATATATGTAGTGTTTGTCGTTATTAACGTCAGTGGCCTTGTGACAAATACCTTTTTCACATGCAAAAAAAGTGTTTTTGAATTTTAGCGCACTAATTTTTAAATGGAACATCTTCAGTAACATCTACTGTTTAAAATCTTGTGACAAGTGTACACCAAAAAATTACTCAGTTTTTAACCTAGTATAGCTTCTTGAACTTTGTTAAAACGAAACGTCATTGTATCTGTAATGAAATAAAATATGTGCTTGTGGAGAAGAAACATTTCCACGCCTAAAGGTATTCATTGCTAACTTCTGTGTGTTACTGCTGTGATTATCTTGTTCAGCTATTTGAAAATTTTATTAATAAATTGATGTTTTATGAAGTGAAATTCATTGTCATTATTTTTTTTGTCTGTGTTATTTTATTTGTAAAATATATAAAATATCTCTCTTTTATCACAAAAAGGCTTCTCAAAGTTCTTTAAATAAAGATTCTGTGATGGACATCTTATATATCTGAGGTTTAAGTCACAATAGGCAGCATTTGGAAATAATTGAAAAACGAGACTTTTTACTACACATATTAATTTATAAAAACTATACGGGAAAAAAACACCAACATATTTATTTTTGCTTAAGTAATTTATAATAATCTGGGGGGGGGGAATCCAGTTTGATTTTCCGTTACGTTTCTTATGAAATAGTTAGATTCATTTTTAATTTTTTAAAACTTATTTGTTACAGTGTTGTTAAAAGTTGTAGGCATTTTTTGTAAGCACTTACATAATATTAGATAATTTTATCTTCTATTTTAATCCTACATTTATTCCAACTACTACTCCTGTACCATCAAATTTCATGTAGTCGGTCAGGTCTCAATAAGTTTCCGTTAATGATTTTATGATGTAAAAATAATTTGTGCGTCGACTTCCAAAAGTAAATTATTGTTTCAGATTATGAAAAATTACAGATCGTTCTGAAATACTTTTTTTCTCAAAATAATTGCATAAATAGTATAAATTTGGGGCAAGGTCGTTTACTTTGACTGAATTTTGCCTTCTTATATGCTTGTATTATTAGACATCATAGAAAAGGATGAACATAATAAAGGATTAGTAACTTCCATAAATCCTTCGTATTCAAACATTTTGCAAAAGTCATCCGATTTTATTAATTCTCTAATAATATTTCATTGCCCATCTTGTAGTAAAGGCATTACACACTTTGTATTGTTAACTTCTGTCAGTGAGGATATTCCGTAGGTTACCATGATTATATGATTTGACGTAAGGTTTCAAGTACATTGAGCGGCCAAAAAATTGTTGACTCCCCTTATTTGAAAGTAAACAAGTCCGACAATGTAATGCAAGCATCTCTGAAACAACTCTTTTAGGACGTTCTCTTTTAACGGTATCTCGAGTGTTTACAGAGTAACAGTTGGGGGGGGGGGGGGATCAAACGATAAGGACTATTCTAATCGAAAAGGACAGGTGAAAGGCGAGTAGCACGCATGGTAAGTAGCAACAGTACGATACATTACAACTGATTTCAAACTAGGTACATCACAAAGCGTATCCTTAAGCACACAAGAACTTTGCAAAGGATGAGCTTTAGCAGCAGGAGGTCATTAATAGGGCCTTTGGTTTCATAGAAAAGTAGTGTACTGTCATGTAAAAAGAAAAAAAACGGAAAATATTTTATATTGTGAATGTTTAACACTAGGTTTACTAAAGGGTCATTTAGACCCCTCTGAGAAAACTTTTAGTTAATTTTCTTCAAGAAAATTATTGCCGCATTTTATGAGAATATTTAAATTAATTGTTACTTACATTTATAAAACATATAATCACAAATCTTTTTTTTTTAAAAAGTTTCGGAGGAATGTATATAGTATACCTACTTTTACAGAAGGGATCATTTTGACCATTCGAATAAATATTTAAATATAGATATATGTATTCTCAACAATATGTAACGTATGATAGGGACGCACATAGATATAAGTATAAATATAGTAATAAGTATGTGTTAGTGAAATATGTGTATACAAGAAGCTAGAATACATCTTCTTAGTTCCAAGCATAATTCCATCAAAATTGACAAAAATGAAAAAAAAAAAAAAAAAAATACCGGAATCAATAGCATATTATAATAATACCAAGTACGGAATTGACGTGACAGACAAAATGGCTCGATAATATACCGTTACCATCGTCATCTCAAAGATGGCCTCTGCAAGTCTTTTTCATTATCCTAGATTTGGCTAGGATCAATTCGTAGATATATAAAGAAGCCACTGGTGAAAATATATCCAGTAAGGATTATTTGTTCCAGGTGGCAGAAGAACTTGCTGCTGTATAAAAGGATTCAACCAAATCAGAAAATTTGAATGAGCTGTTGGTGGATGCAGTTGAGAGTTCCGGATCAAGGAAAAAAAAATGCCAAATAGCCCTTTGCAATAAAAATAAAACGCAAGGTGGCAGTTGGAAAAAATACGTTTGTGGAGTATGTACGGAGAAAAAAAGTTGTAATTTGTAAAAAATGCTTTAAGTTAAAATATCAGAAATAAAAAGAGTAATAAAAACTAATTATTACAACTGATGTAGTTTTATTGAAGTTGGTTTTTTCTACTTTAACTTCATAATAGATGGTCAATTTATATTTTTTCTAATTAAATACCGAAAGGGGTCATTTTGACCCCTTTGGTAGAAATAGGTATATGCGAACTCATGGTAAACCTATTGCTAAATAAGTACGACATAGGTGTTCTAATTATGTTGTAAAAAGGGTTTTAAATATTGAGATGAAAAAATATAAAATTATATACAAACGTCGAAAAGCAATAAATTGATGTTTAAGATATATCCTTGCTGCTTTTTAATTGGTATCCTCACTTGCAACATCTATCGCTTTTATACGAGCATCATCGACTGTATTATTTATCCTTAGCCATCTTTTTTTTAAAAAAAAAACAGGAATAAGATGCAATTTTGGAGAATCAGACTAATAATCAACAAGTAATTATTGCCCGAAGTCCAAAGATTACAGAAATGGAAATGGATTCCTCCTGATAGGACTTCTTAGACTCGGATATATTTTAAATTTAATAGTCGTTATATTTAATACACAGGATGTTTCGAAACTCATGGGCAAAAATTTAAGGTGTGTTAGAAAACATCTAAACAAACCTTTTTCACCAGACAATGCACAGGCGGAGAGCAAGCATTAAACCACTAGACGGCGCTGTAATGAAAAGCATAAAGCTCGAGTTTTCTTTCACATCGACATTTCTACCGTGGATTTCAGGTGGCATGGCCTTTTCCTAATTACTGTACCTCACTATGCCTCCTGAAATCCACGGTAGAAATGACGATGTGAAAGAAAACTCGAGCTTTATGCTTTTTATTATTGCGCCTTCTTGCGATTCACCGCTTGTTTTCCGCCTTTGCTTTGTGTGGTGAATATTGCTTAGATGTTTTCTTTCGCCTCTTAAATTTTTATCCACGCGTTTCAAAACACCCAGTATTAGAGATAGTTAAGTGTGTGTCTCCTTTTCAGAACATATTATATTCCTCTTTGAAAATACATTTTATACTTTTTCGGAAATTTTTATTACCTGAATATATGTTCCACAATCCATTTATGTTGTTTAACGTTAGGTGAAGTAAGCCTAAAGCTCAGGTTACGTGAGACTGAGTTCATCACTCAAAGCCATTCAATCCTTTTATTTTTATAATATGTTAACTAACACATTTATTGTTATTTATATGTTTTCCATCGATTATTAAAAACAACACACAATAAGGGAATTTATGCAGCAAAAAATAAATCAAATTATTTAACATTTGGTATGAAAGAAAAAGCAGACTTGTTTATGTAATTTTTTGCACCACAATTTACGAGTACCATGGACATCAATGAAATTCGAATGATCTTTCATTTCTATAAAATAAAGCTTATTGAAAACAAATGGTTGCCTCACATCGGCGTTTTCTTTTTTCGGGGTAAAAAAAATTTTCAACTCATTTAAAACCATAAGCATTTCTGATCTCTTGTTTTTGTTTACTTACTAGAATGAATACTGAATGGGACCTCTATCAAACATAAATGTTGCCTTTGAAATGTATTAGAATACTGATAATACTTTAGTTATTCGTTTTTATTCTTTTGGAGATAAGTAACTAAAGCTCGACTTAGCATTACTTTGGAGAGCCGGTGTTCATTTGTCATTATAGTGCAAGTCTGTAGAATAAATATTGTGTGTGAGATTTGTCTAACATCTTCTTGCATAAGTTACTGACTTTTTAGTGTTAGTATATTTGATTGAGTTATGGCACAATAGGCGAATAGGAATACAGTTCCTCCACAGTGGCTCGCAACGTGAATCACGAACCCATGACCCCGAGATTAAGAGTCTCGTACTCTACCAACTGAGCTAGCCGGGCTTTTGTAGTGGGATTCCTAAGCTCGACATAATCCAGTACATTTGGAGCTAAGTGGTTTATTATGTGTTGCACTATTGTCACTTCTGTAACCACAAAATTCAGCAACTGAGCAACTTTCAGCATTTGTAAAAAAAAAAATGCTGTAGGCGACTGGCTAACTCTTTGCCTAGGCCCTTAGTACTCAGCTTCAAGTTCTGTGTGATCTCTCACTGCAGGAAAAGCGCGTTGAAGGGCTTGTTTTAAAAGCTCGATACCCCCTTCTCTACCTCTAACTAAATTTTCACCTATTACAGAGTACCACTCATGAGCACAACCTGTGGGATGATTCCTCAAATATGCCAGTTGAAAGGCCTCTGGAATTCCGAAGTACTGCATATTATCATCCAAGCTAGCTAAAAAGTCAGTTACATTTCCAGATTCATCAAAAAACTCTACTGGAAACACGGTCATTCCTACTCCAGGGGTGGGAATGGTTGGGCGCCATTGTGGCGGAACTGTATTCCTATTCGCCTCTTGTGCCATAACTCAATCAAATATACTAACACTAAAAAGTCAGTAACTTATTCAAGAAGACGTTAGACAAATCTCACGCACAATATTTATTCCACAGACTTGCACTATAATGACAAATGAACACCGGCTCTCCAAAATAATGCTCTAGATATATTTACCTGTCTCACTAATATCGAATTTAAGTTAACTTACCACAACCTTCTCGGTTGAAGCCGACTTGAATATTGGCTTCGTCATGATCACTCTCACCCGTAGTCACTCTTGATCTGTAAGGCATATACTCAACGCTAGTGACACTTAACCTTTATCGTGTGAATCTCGCTTTGCTTATATACTTTCCTATCTACAGCTCTTCACTTTATTTCTACCTGCCTCTAATTTAACTAATCACGTTTCATTTGGGTTGGAAAGAAATTGCTTAATTCGTGCAATCAATCTTAATTAAAGTCCCCAAGGTTAGTGAAGAGTAAACCGCAAATAGCCCAACGTCACAAACTTACTGTTTTCAATTTTTAATTAATTTTTTCATGTAATTTAATTTTGATTTGATGGATGGAGGGATCATATAAGCGTTAGTAATTTTTAATTTTATTTTTGACTTCTGTTCATTTTTCGATGTGGGTTAGGATATACTGAGTATTTTTATTTCTATTGGAGTTGACTCTTTTACCTCAGGGACTTTCTCCTTCTTTAGATAGGTACGGGAATCATGCCCCCGAGGCACCCTAATGATCTTTTCTTTCCCTTTGGGCTTTTCTTTCCTATTGGGACACCCCCCCCCTGAGGCACTATGGCAATGATTCTCTATTTTGAACCCTCCTTGTCAACCAATTTGTTCTTTTTCTTCCATCTTTTTGACGTCTAGATCACAGTTACACGTGATTTAGTAATGTTTAGCCAAATTTGACTCTTGCACCATAAATCTACTTTCACTCTGAAGTGGATCTCTCAGGGGGCACATCTTCTTTATACGAGTACGGGATCCCCACACTCAAAGTACACAAGTAATTTCTTTTTCCCTTCCTCCCCTTCTGCCTTATTTTTCCTTCGTTAAGTGTTTTCCTTTGGGGAACTTTCGCTTTCACTTTTGTTTATTTATAGCGTGTAAAGTTTTCACTGTGTGTTTTCTAACCTTTTATGGTTTTGCTTTGGAATTTTTTATCACTTTTTAACTTTTTATACCTGTTTGTAAAAGAAAAAGAAACAAAATTACAAAATTTTTCAAAATAAAAAAAAAAATTAATGTTCATTCTAATGAAAATAATACTCTTATAGGTGGAGTCGTATCAAACCCGATCTCTCTCTCTGATTCTGACCTTCCTGTTCAATTAACCGAATACCATAACTACTTCGGTCTCTAACAAGAGCTACGCCATTTGGGTTCCGTAATGGTCTCATGTGAGTGATGTGGGAGATGAGAGGAGCGGTGTCGATAATTTTGTCCACAGACTGTTTTCCTCTAAAATGATTTCATAGGGTGAATCCATTGGTTGTGTTTCGCTAGATGGCGGGAATTCCAGCAATATCGAGGCTTGGGGACTGCTAATCAGGTCTACGTTACAGTGAATTCACCGTGGTTCAGCGCACGATACACTCCAGCAGTTACCTTGGGCACATCTGAAAAGGGGTGGTGCTTGGAAAGAGTCTCGATCGAACTAGAAGGAATCTGTTTAAAAATAAATATGGTGAAAAAAAGGAAAAACTATGTTTTTCTCCTGAGGCTAGTAGTGCTGTTATGACTCATGATTTGAGCGTTCTCCCTCCTTGGAAAAAGAAAATTAGTTCAGTACTGATTCGTCTTTGCGCCTCGATGGACATCTTATTCTGTCATTGAGCAATGTGCATTATTACCTCACTCAACCAAGAATAAACAGAAATATTCGATTTGTTTTAACAAAGAAAAATTAAAGTAATTTGAAAGGCGTGTAGAAATATTAAATCACAAGACTTTTAAGAATGGTGGGAGAGGTTAAATCAATTAAAAATACAATTATTAGATATATATTAATAGAAGTGGCATCTGATAAACAAATTTAAATGACATTGACATTTTTTTTAAAGAAAAGCCATATAGGTAACCATTCGATTACTATCGGCCTTCATAACTAGCTGAATCAATAAATATATGATATAATATTTGAAATAATTTTAATGCATGACATCTTAGATGCTATTCAAGTCCAAAATGTATGTGCCATCTGTTAAATAAAAATCCGTCATGACGTTCAAATAATGCTAAAGAAACACCTCATACTTATATTTAATATCCTTTCACTCCCCAAATCTATTAAAATAGCATATTTAAACTGCCCCATTCAAGCTTATATCTCCAATCCTTTACCTTGTTTAAAGTGCCATAGGCTTGCCCACTCAGTTGCGGTTTACCGTGGACGAGTTACATGTGCACGATGCTCTGTCGTCGAGCAGGAAAGCAGGGGCTATAATTCGGAGTCCATCTGTCCAAACTGCAAAAAAGGTGACCATCCTACTCATTATCAAAAATGCTCTCGCTTTATTACGGGAAAGGAAAATACAAAACATTTTAATTCTAGAGGTTCGAAAAATAATGAATGATTGTGCCTGCACAGTTGGTAAATCGTACTCATCGACGTTGAAAATTCCTATCAAAAAGTCTCTCATTCCCTAAAAGTAGAAACAACAGCTGCAGAAACTCAAACTATGACGGTAGAAACAGAAGCTAATAATAGTGCAATTTCGCAGATTGTAACTTCAATATACACACTCGCTACGAACAATATTTCTCATTCAAATAAATCTCTGTTCTCCAATATTAAATCAATATTAATCTAATCTGTGAAAAGCAACCCATAAGCTAATAACAGAATTCCTTCTGTTATTCTACCATCCATGAATGCTTTACCTTCCAAATGTAAAAATCTTCCAGTTATACAAAATCGAAGTAACTCTAAGAAACCATTCGAATACATAGCTAAAAATAATTCTTCAGCTTTCTAACAAATAAGCAAGTTTTGAAGAATAAAAAAGAAAAATCAGAACTTAAAAATGGTGATGCAATAAAAATTTACCTATCAGACGGAGATAAAATGTTGGCGGATAATGATTCTTCTTAATCATTCCGAAATAGAAGGGGTTTCTTTTTCTTTCTTTCTACCATGACCTCTTTGATTTCTTAGAATTGTTGAGGATATAAAAATAAGGCCACTGATTTATAAATGATATCCTAAACAAATATAATTCAACTGCAGAGTTGCCCTCCAAGAAAGTTATTTAACAACTAAATGAATATCCACCATTACAGTATTTTCAGAATAAGCAATATTTTTCAAAATGCGCGTAAGGGTGTCGCTTTATTGACACCCCAAGCTTTCTCTGTCACTCAAATATTATTACAAATTATACTTAAAACCATTGCATCTAGAATTCATATCCAAACATTATTAGCAATTACCTGATACCTACCTTCAAACACCCATATTGACATCCTGTGTATTAATAATCTCTTCAATCAACTCTCAGTTCTCTTTAGCTTAGCTCAGCTATTTAAATGGCCCCAGGATTATTTGAGGCAATGAAAAACAATCCAAGAGAAATATAAATAGAAAAAAAATCATTTCCCTTTAAATCCCATCGTGCCTTTAAACAATAACGAACCGTGACTTACTTTCATTCTACCGCAAAGATTTTTCTTTCAATAGATGTGATTAATTCCATTTTACCTTTGGGGGTATTGAAGAGATATATATATATATAGGATATAAGTATATATACATTGATCACTTTCAGATTATATTGATCTATAAAATCCGTTTCCTGCAATAGGTACATTTAAAAAAACAGCTAATTGACTACTTTTTTCATCATTGGCAAATATCACCGATCATCTCGTGAATAGTTTGAGAACTATTAATAAGGTAGTAGAAGACATCACAAGCATAATCATTGAATGCAACCAATTTCTAACAGTTCCAGAAAGCAAACAAAACCGTGGTGGATTGAGGATTTCAGAGACGCCTAAACATCAGAGGAGGTCATGGAATATTTTTAAAAGATATTCAACTCTCATAAATTTTATTTCCTACAAATCACAAATCACTTTTTAAAAATTCCAGCAAGGAAGTCAAAAAGAATCTTGTACGGTATATGTACAAAACAATAATATTTGAATTACATGCAAATATTTGTGGGGCAGAGTCAAACGTGTCTCTGCAGCTCACACGATTAGAAAAATTTCTATTTTGGGATACAATAACCAAACCATATCATCCGATGGACATAACAAATACAATAAAATCATATCTCTTGCATTACCAATTCATATAACTATTCTGAAAGTTTCAAAAAAAATAATAATAAAAGCTACATCTAAAAAGAAAAATAATTAATTATACCGCGAGAAAAATTTGACATACAGTAGTGATTTTACTTTTAATAAATTAGAAATCACTCTGTCTCTTGAACGTAATAATCTCCAAGGCCAAATAATATAACATATAATTATAATAAGTATTTGTCAGAGAATTCACTACAAAATATTTTAAAATTTTTGACTGAATCCAGAGAGATTATATTTTTTTTCTTGTTAGTAGAAATATGCTTTTATTACATTGATTTTAAAACCAAGCATAGATCCTACAAATTACCAGTTGTCTGTGTAAAATCATGGAAAAACTAGTGAGTGCCAGGATAATGTATATTTAAACGCATAATGATGCTTTTTCACCATTTTAAAGAAGGCTCCGGCTAAACGTATCTATTGTGGATAATCTAGTAGCTTCAGAGACACAGGTAAGACATGCCTACATTTAAAAGAAACACCTTTTTTTTCTATATTTTTATATTGGAAAAGCATATGATCTCATTTGTAGGTATGATATTCTCAGAGACATTTTTACGATTATGACTTAAGGAGAAGCCTTCCAAATTTTGTTTGAAAAATGTTTAGAACATAGATATTTCAATGTAAAAGTAGACTCGACCTTATAGGATATTTTTATTCAAGGAGAAAGAGTGTCATAGAGAAGTGTTTTGAGTTTTATGCTCTTCATTATAAAAATTAACAACATGGCTTTGAACGTTTCACTAGCCGTAAAAGCTTACGTAAATGTTGACACCCTGTAAATCTCGTACATGAGAAAAGCAATATAAGCACTATTTAAAATCTCAACTCCACCAGGCTGAAAACGAAATCATAAATTGGACAAATGGAAACGATTTCTGTTTCTCTTTGACAAATTTTGTTTTTTCACATTTCTGTAGATAAAGAAATTTTCATCTTGATCCAGAAATATTGTAATAATATTTTAATTAATGTTGTAGACGAAATTCAGTTTTAAGGCTTACATTTGACAAGAAACTAGCTATTCTCTCATACATTTTACAATTTCTTAAACCCTACGAAAAAACAATGAACATTTTAAAAGTTTTATCGCATACTTCATTAGGCTATGATCTTACGTGTTTTTTTCATACATACCACTGACACATCCGAAATTTAAAAAGAAAAATAGATTACGGTTGTTTGATATATGGCTAAACCAAAAAATCAGTTTTATATTAACTGAATACTGTATTACGACATAGTTCCGAAGCCTTCCAAACATCTCTTACCAAAAGTTTACACGTGGACTACTTCGAACCATCTGCAGACGAAGGTGATGACTTTTGTTCTTTCAGTGCCATTTTAGAACTGCATTGTCATCAAAGCTTATAACTTTCTCAAATAAAAAATTAATTTTGGATAGACAACATCATGCCAAAAATTTTCCTGATCTTCCCCTTTATAGAAGAGTGGTCATAGGTTGTTGAACATTTTTGTAATGAAAGTATACGAGGTTTTTTCTCCCTGATACAAAAAGAGTTTCGGATTTTAAAAATCCTTTTAAAAAAACTTTAAGAAATAGGAAATCGAGAAAACTATCTACTTACAACATTTTAATAACTTTGAAAAGCAATACTCTCATTTTAAACATATTTATAATGATGGTTCTAAGTCAACAAATCCTTCTGCTGCCTCATATCTAATAGATAAATCACTTCACGCGTACTAACTTCATTCTTCATGTTTAGTTTCTACTGCTGAGTCTTCCGCTATTAAGAAGGCTTAAGAAAGTGTCTCAAGTCAATACGATGAACTTTTGTTGTCCTCACAAATTATATAAGTGTATTAAAATATTTAAATCACCCAAATCTTTCATCTTATCTTTTGATCATTGACACGTTAAAATTTTTTAACCTGAAGTCTGAAAACTTCCCAATGTTTTTTTGTTGAATAACTTCCCTTGTGGAAATCAAGGGCGACGAAATAGTATAGACAACATGTACTACTAAATTTGCATCTAGTACAATCTCTCCTACCGATCCATTCTGCGATATCTTAAAATGCATTAAATCAGCTATTTCATAACGATTGTTAGTATGAATGGAACCTTGAAGCTCGTAATAAACTTAATCATGTGAAACTTATCATATCTCATTGGAATTTGTTTCCATGTAGAAGACAGGACGTTATTTTAATAAGTCTGCAAATCGGACTCACGATACTTATATATAAACATCTTTTTCTTGGAGAAATTCCCCCTTTATATAATCATTATATTTTCCCTCTGACTCTGAGACCCATCTCGATCGAACGTTCAGCATTTAACACTGCTCCTTTTGAACATTTTAAATCTTACACTTTATCCTTAACTGGATTGGTTCTAGAAAATCCCGAATCAAAGATTTTCAATGTTTACATGACATTGGTTTTTAAACCTTATAATTTTATCAAACTTCCTTTTATTCTCTATCCTGAATTTGAATTTTAAAATGTTTTATCTAGAAAAATGGTATTATTTTTATAAAAAACTTCATTTTTTTTTTTATTTAGAAAAATTTTCACCTTGAGTTTGGCATGATATATCCCATGAGGATTCAGTGCTATGAATTTTACAAAACCAATCAACCTATAGGAGTGAATGATTGATAATGGGCTGCAGACAAAGTATCATTGTTTCATTTTTCTTCAGAACAACTCACTTTGTAATCAAGACAAGAGTAATAATTCTTGAGAAAATCTTTCTTTTCCCTTAGCCTTGTGGCGCAATCTGACAGAATGTCACCTTACCAACATGTAAACAAGCAGCGATTTTTTAGAATCAAGTCTGTTGTTAAAAAATGGCAAGTGAAGTTCAATTTTTGTCTTTTTGTCTAAGGAAGATCACTGCCGGTTATATTTACTTCATCCCGATTGCAAGCTTTCTATCCATGTACGATTTATAAAAGTCCTTGCCATAAGCCTTATTAATCAGTTCGATAGCTCCCATGACTTTGTTATAAACTTTTTTTCTTACAATTCAAATACTCTCTCCTTGGGGATGAGGTGCTGAAGGACTGTGTAAACAAACATATTAATCGAAGAGAAATACATTTGGAAGATTTAGAATAAAGTATGCCTATATGATGGAGTTATTTATATTTTATAGCAATTGCATGGTATAGAACTTATGAATTTGAATAAATATGGATTTGAACAAGTTATTTTACGTATATAAGTTAATATTTTTTATTTACTTTTTGAAATGAGCAAAATTTTAAGAAATTGAAAAAAAGGGGAGGGGGAGCAATATAAATTTAAGAATTAATGCTTAGAAACTTCTAGTTACATTGAAAATTTAAGAAAATCATAATACTTTATTTTGTTAATACCTGAGTCTGTAAAATGATTATATTTTTGTCTGCATTTGAGATTGATTTTGATACGTACAATGCTCACGATTATATATGTTTATAATTAGAATTCAGTTTTGACTGTCTAAAGCTGCTTGGCGAGGTTAGAAAAGAATTCCATTTATATGGGAATATTAGTTTAGAGTAAATATAAAATTTTACCAAAAAATATGCATTTTAAAATCTGATAATCGCTCTAAACTTAAAATAAGCTTCACGATTACCGTTTACTTGATTAAAATGTTTATTCGTTACATAATGTTTAATACATTGCTGCTTCTTCACATCTGGAGAACGTTTCTTTATCTCTGTACTATACATTAATAATCAAACATAGTCAGAGTTATTGTGGATACTCGTGTTTAGCAACTTTCTTTACTGAATTAACTATATCTCTTATAACGTACTGTAGAAAACAGTAATATTTTTCGTTTCTGTCTAAGTTTAAACTTCACTGTTTAAAATGTATGTGAAAGATTTTTTTATATATATATATATATTTTCAAAGATTAACTCCCCCCCCCCTTACATATTTTGCTTACTTGAGTTTCATTGTTAATATTGGCAGCTAGTATCTTAAGAAGTTGTCGCATTATATTTTTGTACGAGCCACCCAAGAGGCTACTTTTTTAATAAATTACAAAATGGTCCCACGAGGGTTTTTTTTTTTAAAAAAGTTTTTTCTGAATAGCTTATTTAATCAAATTAAATAAGTATATAAATGAAAGACTGATAAGTGAATGAAGAACTTGGTGATTGAATAAGTGAACGAGGAAGTGAATGAATAAATGAGTGGGAGTAAGTGAAGGAGTTTCGGCGGGTGGTGGTTTTCCGACCCTGTGGAGGGGGAGAGAGTAGTTTACCTTGAAAGGCCAGCGGCGTTTCGAACCCTGACCAGTGAGTCCGAAGAAAGAAGTTGACCGGTGGCTTTTTTCTGCGCCCTAACCAACTAGGCTGAAAAAGACGTCTCTCGCTGGCTAGTTAGTAAGACGTTTTAACTTCTGGCGTTGTTGTTGAAGAGAGTCACTGTAGAGAGAATGAATTAGTGAGTGAATGAACCAGTGAATGCATTAATGAGATAGTAGGTGGTTGAATCAAAGAATGAGTGAGTGAGTAAATGAATTAATGAATAAATAAATAAGTAAAATTTCCATTACGTTGCCTATTATCGTTTGCTTTAATTCTAGTATTTAATTAAATAATTGTTTTTTTAAGAAAATTAGTACCTTTGGTGATTAAATCTGTTCTTTACAAAACTTTGCATGGAACAACTTTTTATTTTATTTTAAATATTGTCTTAAATGACATATTTATCGACTACATGGCGCATAATATGATGCTTTGCAAGATCAAGACATTTTCTTTCTCATTTTAAGTTTTAATAATGAATGTTTTAATTTTTTCGAATTATCATCGCTCATAAAATCTCTTTAAATAGCTCAAAATTATAATTATTTCTCCCTAAGATTTACTTCTGCAGATAAATTTTGGATTTTCATTGCACCTGTTATTCTGGTTTATAACGCGCACTTCTTATATAGAAAATTAAGATCGAAATTTACAGGTGCGCGTTTTACACCGGATATAAAAATTATAGTTAAAAATAAGGAAAAGATGAATACACTCATACACATAAAAAATTAGATCTCTACTTGTATCTATATGATGTTTATTTAAAAGAAGTGACATACATTATGAATTAAAAAATTTTCATTATTAGATAACGTGAAAAGTTCATCATTATTTGTCAAGAAAGTTATTTGTCTTCCGTTCATTCCGCGTCTTCTTTCTTCAGACACATCATTGAATTTTGCTTCATTTTCACGATTAGTGTTATTTGTATTTATAAACCAGTAATCATCTTCAATTCCGTATAGAATGTTAGATATAACACATTTGAGTGACTTTTTAATTTTATATCAGATTTAATTTCATTCCATGCTTTTATTATCCACTCACACACTATTTCTAGAGTAGCATGGCACATTTGGACTCTTTTTGTAAATGGTTTTCCACCTTCTAACATCCACATATTCCATTATCATTTTAAATTTCCTTTGAATGGTTTACCCATACACACATCTAAAGTTTGAACTAATGGCGTTATTCATCCTAGAGTAACTGTCATGTCTGTGTTACACTATCTCGTTAATTACTTCGTATTATTGGTTAGATGAGAGCTGCACATGTCCTGAACTAGAAGACTTTCTTTATTCTTTTAGGCACCAGGATAATTTTGCCAAACGTTTCTTACCCACAATTCTACACCATTTTCATCCATCCATTCTTTCTAGTGAATATGAATGAAAACACCATTTGGCAAATTACACTTCACCATCGTCTTTCTTTTAAAAATAAATATGTATTTTAATTTTGTACCGTCCGCTTAGCAGAAAAGCACTACGGTGAAGTGAAATTTTTCGCGATTTGTTGTTTTTATGAGAACTATTTTTATTCCTTTCACATATAAATTATATTCAGCATATTAATTATTGTGATTTTACTATTATTCCACTCATATATGGAGCTTTCATTAATACCAAACTTCCTATCTGCGGCCATGATTTCTATTTTGTTTTGTTAATTGAATGACTGCATTGGAAATCAGCACTGCTTCTGTTTCGTTTGGCAGGACACACATTTATTACTAAAAGGAACACCAGATGAACTGTATGTCGACTAATGCTATTACGGTTTACTAAAGCCTGCGATGTTCACTTCAAAATCAAGACTTCAAATAACTGGAGAAAGACAAAGCATATGACTCCTAATTCCACAAATGTATTCGAATTGAAAGAACTTGTTCTTGTCCTAAATTTTGTCCTGTTTTTCTCAAAAATCTAGACAAACATTCTTGTGCCCTTCTGCATTCAATGTAACCCAACCTATTTGTAGAATTATTTACTTCTCCAAACATTTGCACTAAACACATATTGTTCCCCTTATCGCTTGTAAATTCAACATACCATTGTTCGAAAGTCTGGAAAAATACTTCGAATGAAAAAACTTCAAAAGATGAGAGAATTGCACGTGTATATTTCTGGCTTTTTTTTTTTTTTTTTAAAGAAAATGGTGCGTATTATACGAAGAATATACCTAAAATTCTTAAAAAATGTAGTATGAAATTATAGGTGCGCATTATACACAGTAATATACGGTATATATAATTTAGTTTCTCTCTTTCCTAGGGAATATTACTATTTTCAACCCTTTTTAAAAACTGGATTTACTTAATTCATATCTTGCTTTTCTCTCAATGTAATTATAGCTCAACTTTCGTTTATTGAATTGATAGATATGGAAAAATTTAAAAATCAAATGTATTCAAAATTCAGTTACCAATTTGTGCACCATACACATTATTATAATTATTATTGGAAAATTATCTAAAAAATATGCTATTTTTTTTTTTATCTCTAAGAGAAATAGTTTTTATGTGTGTTTAAATATTTGCTTACAATTGAATAATTATTTGTCATCCTTAACTGATGTTTTAGTAAATTTGTTGTTGTAATCTTTATTTAATCGAATATGTTTTATTCGATTTATTGAAACAAACTAGCTTGTGTTTGGTACAGTATGTCCCAAGAAGTCTCAGTGCCAGAAATCTTATCCAACCAACTAAACATATTTTAGAAAAATTAATGAATATCGATATAGGGTTACTAAGATATTGAAGAATAGCACAGCCATGTAATTAAAAAAGTATTGAACACAGACAGATATTAACACAAAATTTAATATAAGACTAAATAAAGTTTTAAGCATCAAAATATTATTCTTAGAATAAATTGCCAAAATTTATCCGTATGACTTAATGGTCTTTATATTTGTTTATATGCAAACAACTTTGATTTGTTGATAAGTGATGTATGGTCTTGTTATCTTATAATAAATGGTGTGAATGAATACTCTAAAATGGCTTTACAAGAATGAAAAGTTTTCAATAAGTTAATCTTTATAGGTATTGAGCAAAATAAATAATTGCTATATAAATAATAAGTTTTATTTTTTAAGCTATTGGACCAAAGCCGTAAGCTTCATGGGGAAAAATTCTTTAAAATTAATTGAATGATATTCATTTATAATTACATTAAGTGGATGAAAGAATTACTATACTAATATATATGTGTTGTTACGAAAATATTATTTGGTGCGGGAATGTGCTTGAAGTGAAAATTAATACCAACTCGAAGGATAACGATAAATGACGATTTATCCGTAAGTCTTCGGGACGAAACTCAGATAGTACAATTAGGACAATAACAGATACACAGCACTTGCACAATTCAATGACACAGATACAGGAACAAAACACACATTAAGTACAGTCATAGCTATCATACAGCAATGTAAAGCTCACCAGCTTATTGCTCCTCACTGCAAACAGCCACAGCAGTAATATTCTGCACTTCCAGGGCAGGCTCCGATGATTCCCAGCTGACACACGTTGCTTCTTCACAAATTCATCTGGAGTGCCTCGCTTCAAGTCCTGACAGCGTTAAGTCGATCTCTCGATCGATCTCCTCAATAGAGTCTCCACACACTGAATCTCCTTAACATTTCCACTAAATACAGGCCAAATCTCCAGCAAATTTACTCTGTCACGATTCCCCAAATCTGTCTACAAATCAGACTCCACAGACAAACTGATTCCCTCAGACTCGCTCAGACTCACTCTCTCGGCGTATTTATACCTTTCCCAACAAGACGTGACTTCATATGGGAAAATTCGCAAAATGTCTGTAACTTTTTTCCCTATCGATTTTTCGTCTCGATTCCATTGCCTTTCCATTGCCTTCGAGTGTCTTCCCTTTGTCTCCTAAGTCTCCAAGTTTCTTGCCAAGTCGCCAAATCCGTCACTAAGGGGAAGGGGTCATTACCTAAACTCTCGTTTTGCTAACTAGTGACATATCTTTCAATCTGTCTTTTCCTTAAAGAGAGAAGCGTTGCAGGGAAGCATCAACTCATGTTTGTAACACTATATATATATATATACACTGCTGGCCACACAAAATGCAACACCCAGAAGGACCAGAGATATCACAGCGAAACTTATTTGGCAGATAACATGTTGTACAAAGATCAAACGATTAAAATTACAGCCTCTTGTGAAGTGAGGATGATGACAAAATCAGTAGTTAGTGTAGCCGCCTTTGTTGACTATAACCGCTGCCACACGCCTCGGCATAGAATCAAAGAGGCTTTGGATGTATCTTTGGGCTACAGCGGTCCATGCGGCTTCCATATATTGCCAAAGTTGATCTGGTGTAGCAGCGGGTGGTATATTCCGGGCCAGTCGTTGTGCAAGCATGGATCACACATTTTTGATTGGCGATAGATCGGGAGAACAAGCAGGCCAAGGAAGCAATTCAATCTGATGGGTAAAGAAGAACTTTTGAACATTGCGTGTCACGTGTGGTCACGCATTATCCTGTTGGAATATGACTGATGGCAAGCGCTGAAGGTATGGGATGACCACAGGTTCTAACACCTCAGAGATGTAGCGCTGGCTGTTCAGAGTACCGGTAATGCGTACTAGAGGGGTGCGAGAGTGAAATCCAATACCACCCCAAACCATGATACCGGGTGCAGGACCAGTGTGGTGATGCATAACGCAACAGTTCAGCAGCCTCTCACCCCGGTGTCTCCAAATTCGAATCTGACCATCGTGATGTTGCAGGCAGAAGCGGTATTCGTCAGGAAACACAATGTCATTCCATCCCGTTGTCTATGTCCACCGTTCATCACCCCATTGGCGGCGCAAACATCTGTGGTTTCGAGTCAAAGGTAAACGAAGCAATGGACGCCTTGAGGACACTCCACTCTGCTGCAAACGGCGTCGAATGGTACGAGCGGACACCGAATCATGCATAGCAGACTGAATCTGTTGTGCTATGGTTCGTGATGTGGCTGCGCGATCCATCACTGCCATGCGCACAATCTGCCTGTTATCACGGGCAGTGATGCAACGAGGAGGGTGCAATCGGCCCCGTGGATCCGTCGTTCCCTCCTGCATCCAGCGATCACAGATCTGCATCACAGTTGCTTGATTTCGTCCAACACGTTGACCGATTTATCTGAAGGATAATCCGCAATCCCTATAGGCTGCTATTCTTCCTCGGTCGAATTCAAAAACTTGGTCAAAAGACTCTCGATGTCTTACACGAGGCATAAGTAAACAGCTTATGCAAAAAAAACGCGCGAAAAAACAATTGTCATACTTCAAATCGCCAATTTGTTCTCCCCTTATATAGCGCTTGCGAGTGGCGCTACGGCCGCCCGTGATGAGTGTCTACGTTGCAATGCTAATGATTTGCATAGCTCATCGTCGCAAACGCATGATATAAATTTCACATGGTTTGCATGCTTCCTTCAGGGTGTTGCATTTTGTGTGGCCAGCAGTGTATATATATATATATATATATATATATATATATATATATATATATATGGGCAAAAATTTAAGGGGTGATAGAAAACATCTAAACGAGCAATTTTCTCCATACAAGGCATAGGCGGAGAATGAGTGGTGAAAACACTCCGGAAATGCTGCCTGTACTGTCTTCCGGCTTCCAGAGCATTCCTACTTGCACGACCATACGTAAAATGCATATCCGCCTTTTTCTGATTATTGTTCGTCGTCATGCCTCCTGAAATCCACGGAAGAAATGACTATGTGAAAGAAAACTAGTGCTTTATGCTTTCCATTACAGCGCCGTGCCGTTTATAGCGGTTCATCACTTGTTCTCCGCCTATGCATTGTATTTGTGTGGTGAAAATTGCTTGCTTAGATGTTTTCTATCACCTCTTAAATTTTTGTCCTTGAGTTTCAAAAAACCCAGAGAAGAGAGAGCAGGAGAAAGAGAGAGAGAGAGAGAGCATATAATTAAAGTGCCCTTATTCAGACCCCTCTAAAATCCGTTCTACTTATTGAATTTTGGGGAAACTTGGTATATTTGTTTTATGGACCATGGAGAAACGATTTCTGCAATAAAAAATAGTTCAAATTTTGACTACCAGGGGAATTATGGCGCATGAAAAAAAACAAAAAAAAAGTGTCAAAATCATTAAAATTTATCCAATTGCAGAATGAGTTCAATATTTGCTCCTTTGACATCAATTACATGTTGAAAGCACGTTATAGCGTGTTCAATGGTAGCACGAAGAAACTCGAGAGAATCCAGCAACATGGCAAATAATGCTGATTTTCAACTCAGATAAAGTCCTAATTTCTCCTCTATAAACACGATCTTTTAGGAATCCACACAAGCAGAAATAGTATGAATATAAGTCGAGTGAATGAGAAAGACAGGCATCCGGAAAATGTCTAGATATTACACGATTATCGCCAAAGTTAGCACTAAGCAGTGCTTTGACTTGGCACCCAATGTGTGGAGTTGCTCCATCTTGCATAAAGATAGTGGTTTGCAAACATTATCGTTCCTGTAAAGCAGACATGACCTGCTGTTGAAGGAGTTCACTGTACCGTGCACCCGTTATAAGCCATTTTTTTGGCCCTTTGTGGGGTTTTTTCCAAAAAAAAAAAAAAAAGATCCGAGGATAAAATCAGCAGTTAATCCACACCAAGCAGTAACGTAAACAGAAATACCCCATACGGCAAATTTGACTATTCACAGCTCCATCTAAATAAAAGTGTGCTTCATATGACCATAGAATTTTCCAAAGCCACGCGTCATCAACTTCTATTCTCGCCAAAAATCAGCAAGCAAATTCAAGGCGTGTTTTGTGATCTTGATGTTGCAGCGTGGATCTCTTACGGATACCATTTTAAAATGCATCGCAGAATTTTTCGTACTGTCGACCACTGAATCTCCAACTCTCGTGAGACCAATCGAGCACTTTCTGAAGAATTGGAGGCTTTTTCAACCACAGCAGTAGCGATTTCTTTGACTGTTTCATTCTCAACCGATTTCCGTCCTCTTCCTGGCAGTACACCCGAGTCTCCAGTCTCTTTAAATTTCATAATCATCTTCAAACCATTCTTAATCAAGGGAACTTTTCGCAATCACTTTAAACGACGATATTGACGCAGTGCAGCTAAGCTATTGCTGCCATTCTAATAAAATAATTTACCAGTAAAGCTCGATCCTTCTTCTGTAAAGGTATGATTAACGATGACAAAATCACACAGAATGATATTCTGGTTCTGACTGAAAGTCTCTTTACATGTTTGACTAATTTACATTAGGAATTTTCGAAAAATTCCTTCTGGTGGACAAAATTTGAACCATTTTTTTACTGAAGAAATCTTTCTCCCATGGTCCATCAAACCTAAACACCACGTTTCATCAAAATTCAATAGTCAGAATGGGTTCTACAGGGGTCTAAATAATGTCCCTTTAATTATAGTCCCTCTGTATGTACGAGTATATACATATAATTCAGTTCTTCGCCAACCTAACAGTCAACTTGTAAAAAAATATGCAAAAGTTGTCTGTAGTGATCTGGTATGAGCCTTACACATACAATTTTTACTACCTTACTTAAGTTTTAGCAGTTTGAATACATATAAAATGATAATTTAAATACTGATAATTTATGGTATAAATTTTAACACTACTGTTAAGGATGTGGTAATTATGTTTACCAATATATTGTGAGTTAACAATGATCGTATAACTAATAATATATTAAAAAAATGATCATATTATTTTAAACATAATATATTAAAATTTTTTCTAGTGTGTCTTCATACTCCTGTTTCAACAACAAGAAGAAAACAGTAACAGCAAATCTAATGCAGTTTGAGTTAATGACTTGCCAATATCCCTTGCAGTAACTAAACAAGCTACTCGTTGGACTATGAATTTCATAATTTCGAAGTACAATCAGATGAAAATAACGACAAATAAGCTGTTAACTTATTTTCCAAACATCAATCCCACACTACGACCATTTCTAGGAAAGCAATATGTAAATTTCCAATAAAACTACACACTGTAGTAATTGAGATAATTATGAAAAAATAGCTCAAGTTCGTTTGTATGAATGCATTTCAAAGGGATTAAATGAAGCTTCTTTGAAACTTTATGTCTACGTTTTTAAGTCTATGGTTATTCTTTTTTTTTTCTCGTGCTTTTCTTACAGCTACTCCTGCATAGCAATTTACATATTTTATATAAACTGATTAAAATTTCGTTTATTTAACAAGGCTACTTATAAGAAGCTACAGTTTCGGGCTTTTATAGTAAATTACTGTTAAACTACTTCAATTTATCAATAATGAAACGGATAATGAGAAACACGAAACTTCCAGTCTTTCTTTATATTTTCCTTGTACATTCTTAATGTACAAAGTAACTTTATTATTAATGGCTCGAAAATAAAACAACATCGTATAGCAACATCTTTTCTGTGCCAGTAGATTCACATAACGTTCTGTATAAACACAATTCAAAATTTATCAGTTAGAAGGTGCTCCCTAATGATTTATTAAATCAAGTCTTGATCAAGTATCATTTGATGCTTAAACCATATACTCAAATAAATAGATAAAAAATTTAACTATCAAATGGATTAACTACAAAATTATCGGCACACAATCATTTATTTTTAAAGAAAGAAGTATCAATGTAAGAAAACAAATTTAAATATAGATTAATAGCTTCAGTTGAGAGATTTCCTGTAATGATGTACGTTATAAAGTAAAATTAAACAATAAGTACATTCCATCAACGCTTCAGTATTAATCACTAAAAATCATATTTAATATTGAAATAGATTTTTAAAAAAAAACGGTAATTTTAATTATGTTTTGCTGCAGGTATTTGAATATTTTAATTGTCATACTTTCTCTCTTTTTCACTGCTGACATTCCGACACACCAAATATCCAAAAGAAGCCCACTCCGAAAAAACGTAAATAAAAATGAAAGTTTTCAAAAAAATTTTTAAAGAGAGTAAATAGGAGGTAAGAAAGTTGGACAGATTTCTTAATACACCAGGGATTTCCAAATCTCAATAAAATTAAGTTTCAGACCCTATGTTTTTCTATTATTACGTTTTCTTTTTTACCCCCGGTTTTCTTTCATGTCTCAGAATAAATGTGCAGGACTGGATATATTGATCTCTAGACTGCACTTGCGCTGTTCGCATTACTCCTCCGCTCTTGCGACTACGATGGTGAGCGACATCACAGAATTCTCAAGATCTCACAAACCAGCTCTAATATCTCCTTTACCTATAAGAGTAGAAAGACGAATATAATGCCTTCTTTTGATGACGATCTTCTACAGCTTGAATTTATAGTTCCCAAAAGAACCGATAAGAGGTAAGCTAATATTAATGTATTTTCTATCCCTAGTATATTTATGATGGTGTTCATAGAATTCTGAAGAGAAATGATGATGAAATCTAGACTTAGAATTATTTGTATTAGTCCATTTAAGAATGAATGTTATATATGCTGTCATTTCCTTTTGAATTCGATTTTGAGACCAATTTTGTGTGGGTGTTGTGTACTTTGATATTTTGTTCATTGTTGATGAAAAAGACTGCGTACTAAAAATAGATTAATCTTCATCCAGTGTTGGCTCATAGGGATAGTGGTGCAAATAATATAGATACGACGGGAGCTTTTTATTATTGGAAATATTTGGAATATTTGTTAATATATTGTGAATTTTATTTAGAAAAATAAGTTTAAATATTAGAGAAAAAAAGCATGTCATAAGTTTCAAAATACTTAGTGTAAAGACTAAATTACTTATTCATTTTTTTTTTTTATTTTATTTTCTCAGAAATTCATTTAAATGTAATAAAATTTTTTGACTGTGATATTAATTTTAGCTTTCTATTTCAATTGTGATCGTTAAATTACTGGTAAATCCGATATTTGTGAAAATTACAAAAAGCAGCTTAAAACAGTTTTATGCTATAGATCCATTGCATTGTATATAGGAACTTAAAATTTTTTTTAGATTACTTTATAATATATTTATTTACCTCTCTGGTATTTGGATGTAATAAATATCTCTCAAAGGCTGTAGTTTATAATATCAAAATTCAGATGCTATGCTATTTTTTTATGTTATAAAATTTGAAATGAAGCAAAGCCTTTCGGAAAAATATTAATTTAAGAAGTTTCATTTAATAATATATTAATTACGTTTTCTTTTATAAATGAGTAGTTTTGAAAAACTTTCAGAGAAAATAGCAAATTTAGTAAAAGAATTAAATTTTGAGCCTTATAATTAATCACCAGTCATTAATCTTTAATCCCGAGTTTTTTCATTCTAAGTGTTTTTCATAGTGAATTCAAAATTTCACATTTTTAAAATTAACTAGCAAATAAATATTTAATATATAATTCAATAACATTTTAAAATTCAATATATGATGAAACTTTTAAGTCGATATTTGAAAGAAAACAATACATGATTTAAAATGCGTATCTGTTATTTTAATAATTAAAATTTCTATTATATTTATCACCGTGTTTTGAGTAAGATAATTATAAATATTCTAAGCTCATTTCTGCTTAACCAAGTAAAGTAATAATTGAAAAATATATCCATAAGTTTAAAATTTTTGTAAATATGTTTATATTACATCATATATCTTACATTATTTTCCCTTAATGTAAATTATGGTCAATGTTAGAAACAGTGAAGCAGATACTTTTTATAAAAATTACTTTTTCTTTCAATTGAATTACTGTCTGAATAGATTAATATATAATACAAATACTCTCTACACTCACTGATTATATAAAAAAGATCCTTCATTTATATGATTATTTTTAAATAATACATAAATTCTTAAAAGCAATAATAATATATAGTTCCTTTTGAAATTATTGATGTGTATCATAATTAAATTAAAATTTTATGAATATATATAGTTTCTATAACTCCGGTTATGCAATGTTAATCAATAGTGCTTGACATTTTAATACTCAACATTAATATTGTATAATAATAATTTATTTTTTAAGATTTGCTAAATAATATTTTTAAAAATTTAATTTTTAAGTCACACTCTATATCCGTGCATACCTACTATTTCATGACTTCATGACATGATTTATTTCATGACTATAGGATTCGGTGATGTGTAAATGAATTTTGTTTCAAGTAGAAAAATACTATTATTTTAAGAGAACAGATATTTTTTTAAAAATTTATATGTAAAATTCTTAATTGATCTATAATAGAAAGATGTACAACATATTCAACATTTTTTTTTTTTTTTGACGAATAACATATGTAAAATGTATTTACTTCGAAAACCTACCTCTTATACCCGATTCTTATAAAATATAATACTGATGTGTGAATATTTATTCATTTTGACTCAATTTAATTATAAAAAGTTTGTTTATAAATAAGTGTTTTTTATAAATGGAGGAATATTTAAAACTTAATCAGTAATTTCATAATCGAGTTAATTTTTAACACCCACCCACGCATACTTATTTCAACGCATATTATTTAAATCTATAATATGATTATTGCATAAATTTATCTCCCAATTGTAAATGTATATCACTAGATTTTATTCATTAAAACCCAAATAATTGTAAATAATTATAAGTCTTTAATTTGTCAAATAATTTAGAGGCAAACAAGATGCAGTAAAGCTTCTTATTTCAGATAATATGATCTAAATATTGATTCTAAATAATCTACGTAACTTAAATAAAAACTTAGTTTTTAAGAATAAACTTAGTTAATAATATTAAATAAGAAATTAGTTTTTTAGAATTAAGAATAAAGATTACTTTTCTTTTCTTCCCCATTTTTAGTGACTACAATTTATCTGTTACTTTTCATTAATTTTGATTTATTACTTTCTACCCATTACTTCGGAATGGTGTAACAAATTATAAAGCTTTTTGATTCTCTCTCCCTCTTGAAGAATTTTTGTATGATATTAAAAAATTGAACTGCCCAATTTCAATAAGTTTTTAATCAAATTTTAATTTTATCAATTCCTTGCAACTGATATCTCGAAAATATATGGAGCTGAAAATGAGTTGAACATGAAGACTCAAATAGATGCTTGTTATATTCAATTTTAGTTTATGATCTCGAATAAAAAATATTTAAAAAAAACTTTTAAAAGAAGGTTCTACAGACGCATATGCAGTATAAATACGATATTCAGGGCTTTTTCAGTAAATCTGATTAATTTTCATTCAGTCTTTGCAATAGTAAATATATAAATATGCAACTTTAGTGAAACCGTGAATTCTGAAAAATTGTAAAATTAATGATGAATGTTGTATGTTTAATGAAAATGGACAAACAAATACTTCTTTGGTAATACAGGGACTGAAACAGTGTGTTTACTGTGTGTCATAAACCGACAGTTGTTTTGAAGGATTACAATCTGAAACGACATCACGAAACAAAACATAGCAAATTCGGTTGCAAACTTTCCAATAAGAACGCAAAATAAAAGCTGCGGAGTGTGTGAAAAGGACGAAAAAAGCAACAAACGTTATTTACAAAGCTATCCACACTTCAAAATAGCTCTACAGAGCGAAGTTTCCTAGCAGCCTACAACTTTGCTAATGATAACTATTAGGTATTTTTTGCATGAAATGTATGGTAATAGAATGATTATTTTTACAATCGCTTTTAACCCGGAGTATTTGGAATTCACTGTGAAATTTATCTTTTTACGTTAGTATCATTACTCTATATTTTGTCATTTTAGAAAACTATGTATTGAATATATTATTTTCCCTAAGATTTTCATTTTTTAAATATGTTGTCTTGCAATTTCTTAATATCTGAAGGTTTTTCTCTTTAGGTACATTGCATTTTTAACTATATGCTAATTATTATTTTTCTAAAAATAACAATTACATGGTTTTCGCACCTGTGTGTTATTCATTCGGTAAGATTTAGTATGAACATAATCACTATAATGAAGCGTAAGTTCATTGATTTTTTTTCTAACGTTTTCCGAATCGAACATAAATTCAACAACACAAACCGCACTATATTATTTAAGGCTATCCTTTCTTGTACTTATTTAAATTTTTATCATCTACAATGAACCCTCCAAAACATATATCAAAATAAGTAGTTCATGCTTTACATTATATTACATATATGATTATGTGAATTTTCTTTTCGTAATTTTAAGCATTTGAATTAGTTATATAATGATCGGATTTAATAATAAAATATCAAATTCTAGTATTTGTCAAATAATAAATTATTTTCTTAAGTTAAATGTTAATACAGTTGACAAGTTAGATTTATTTTTCTAGCAATAATTTCCCTAAGATTTCTTTAATCATGACTATTTTCTTTTCTTAACCATATCCTTTCTAAGACCCAAACTTTATTTATCTTCCTTTTACTATATATTGTAAGACTAACAATCTTTGTTACATATTAAACTCTAAAAATATTCAATAAGTTTATATATATGTATGTATATATATATATATATATCTATATATATATAAGCGAAATACCACTGACTGACTCATCACGATATCTCTAAAACTATACAACCGATTGACTTGAAATTTGGTACAGTTACTCATTTTGCGATGTAGACGCTCACTAAGAACGGATTTTACGGAATTCTAATCCTAAATGTAATTTTCATCCGTTAATCTTTTCTTATCCATTGGTTATGTCATTTTTGGCGACTTTATCGCTAAAAATGATATGACCGACGCCAAACGGAATATATTTTTTTAATATGTATATTGTGTATTGTTACCAATTCAGTTTACTTGGCGAGATTTGCGCGTGCGAAATGGAAAATACCAAATAATTTAATATTGATGCGCTGATGGAGGATGGATTTATCACCAAATATCTTCCACCGCCAAGTCGAAGCATTTCAATGACCTTGCATTGTGAATTTTAAAAAGCTATACTATGGTAACCCCAGCTGACTTTTGCCCGCTTTGCTCAGCAAAAAATAATTTTTTATTGTTGTGGAACCTAGACGTAAGTTTTAAATTTATGAGAAAAGTATTTTATTATTAATAATGATTGATAAATTACATTTGTAAATCTAAACGCAATCTTACGAAGATATTGAAGTTGGCTTTTAACAAAGGAATAATAACGGTATGTTATTCATATCATTGATAAAAAAAAATAAGTAGCTGTCAAAATATTTATTGCGATGTACGCATTAACTGTAACCTAATGTAAACATTTTGCAAAAGTTTTGTTTTTGTACTTTGGCAATTTTTAGTTTTTGGTTTCTAGGAAATAAAAACGTTTTTGTTTTTTTAAAATGGCTGGATATTTTATCGTTTTTAGAATACAGAATTATTTTTAATATATGATATGATTTATTAAGAGCTATTCTGTCTATTCAAATGCAGTTTTAGATATGCTGCTAGCGTAATAGAGTTATCCCTTTGCAAAAAGGATAACGTAATACGGGTGACTTTTTGCTAAAATTTTTTATTATACTTTATCTTTTTGTAAGTATTTTTTGTTGAATTTTTAAGTAATTTGATTTTAAAAAATTAATTATATTTTTTAACTTGAAAAGTATTTCATTGTAGGTTGATACAAATTGATTTTTCTTATTTACTTTTCAGTTATAGTTTTTAATAATGGATGTTGAATATATTTGGATAGATAGAATACCTACTCCTTTCAAAGTTTTTAAAATTCTTGGCGACGGAGCAAGTTTATTTTCGTCTCTGTCTTTGCTGGTGTTCGGTGACATATCGATGGCGTATAAAATGAGAAATATTATCGTTTCTCACATGTTTAACAACTGGTATCGGTTTAAATGCTACACTCAAATGCTACCTGGCGCTCCTTATAATACTAACGATTTATATTTTACCGAAAGGTGTAAACCAAACACGTATGGATCTATTTGCGAAATTATGGCGGTGGCAGAGCTATTTCCCTATCAGTTCGAAGTGTATCAAGGCGTCTGCCTTATAGCTTCTGTTGGTGAAACAATTCAGAGGGAAAAAAAAATTACGTTTTACGGGAAACTATAATAGTGGACATTTTGATGTTTATATTGAAATAGTTGGATTAACAAATAAAAGTAAAGTTAATCTTGGTGGTGATGATAATGTGAAACAAAATGAAGAAAATGTGTCATATTTAGTGTTTCATCCTCAAGAAAATGTATCTATGCTACTTTCAAAGACTCAATCAATATCTAACATTAATTTATCAAGTTCAAGTGAATAGATTATTAATGATATAATATCTCTTCAATTAAATAAAGGTAAAAAAAAGAGGAAAAATATTCACAAATTCAATTAGATATGAACAAGTAAGACACGCTGTTAAGAGTATACTCAAAGTCATCTTGAAATACATAGAGAAGTTGCTTCAAAATATACTAAAAGCCATCCTGAAGTACATAGAGCAGCAATACGAAAATACTTTTCTAATAACCCCCCTATGAATCAGGCAGCTGTAATTAAATGCAATGAAAAAAGATCAAAAGTTAAATTAGTGCCATGGCTTCTGAAACTTTATCTGGTTTTAAATATATTAAACAGATATTGACTATTTAAATGATAAAATCGCAGATAAAAAATATCAGAAAACGTTTGTCCTGTTTGTAGTGCCATGCTTTAAAATTGATAGAAGAACCTCCAGGAATGTGCTGCAGCGGTGATCAAGTCCAAATTCCTGCTATTAGATCCTACCCTGAACCTTTGAATAGTCTTCTTAACCATAAGGATCAGCTTTCAGAATATTTTCTTTCTATAATTATTTTGAACCACGGTCAAGTGACGAGGACGACAACTGAGCTGGTACCCCCCTCTCCTAACATCCACACCACACCAACGGGAGGACTTTGGGCCCCGACAGATTTAACGTGCATCCACCCCGGCTACACGGTGGGTCTTTGGCGGCCAAGGATCGAACCCGCGACTGAGCAAAAACCGCCGGCCACGAATCCGAAACCTTGCCCACTAGGCTACCTAAAGATTGGTACGTCAATAATGTTGTTGCGTAATTTAAATCCTCCTAAATTATGTAACAACACCAGACTCAAAGTGAAAACTCTAAAAAGAAACGTTATAGAAGCTACTATTTTTACAGGAAAGTATGAGGGTGAAAATATATTCATTCCAAGAATACCATTAATTCCATCAGATTATCATTTTGAATTTAAGCGTTTGCAGTTTCCAGTTAGACTTTGCTTTGCGATGACTATCAATAAAGCACAAGGGCAGAGTTTAAAATTAGCTGGTGTAGATTTACAAAGTGTCTGTTTTTCACATGGTCAATTTTATATGGCATGTTCAAGAGTTAGTTCACGTGAAAATCTAATCAACCTTCAACCAGAAAAACGAACGAAGAATGTTGTCTACAGAGATGTTTTGGAAATGTAGGCATATTATTTCATATTTTTCTAATATTTAACTATTTCTAAAATAAGAATAAGATAAAATAATAATGAATGTAATAATTAAGATAAATAAATTGATATAATAAAAAATAAAAATGTAGTTGTCACTCTCAAAAATTGCCATGCATTCAAAATAAAGACAATAGAAATGTAATACACAAAAAAATTGTTTCAACAGGTTTAAAAAATAAAAAAATATATATATAAAAATGTATTTTTATTTTTATGTTGGCAATTTTTACATGGTTTTGGCCTACTGGGGATCCGCCATGTAGAATAATGGGAACACATCGCACTACACACTACCTCATCGGTGATGCGGAATTCTGTTCAACGACAGATTTACGGACTAAATTACATTTTCATTGATGAATTATTAGCACTTAAATACTTTTCTCATATGTTTGAAAGTCATGGATAACCATTATTACAGACAATCAATTTCTAAAATTTTTAAATTCAGATTATAATTAAATTTAAAAATTGAAAAATTTCTTGATATTTTACGTATAGGTTCCAAAATATAATATTATCGTCTGCCCAGCGAAGCGGGCGGGTATCAGCTAGTA